>JAWZYV010014241.1:0-133516 GCA_038373885.1 Cheiracanthium punctorium
TATCTCCAGTGATAGTCACCGCGTACAAGTGTGGCATCGATGTGGAAACAGTCCAATCTGGCAGCAATTGTAGAATGCCCCACCGCGCGACAACGTGGCATCATAGTTTGGGGAGCAATTGTGTATGACTCCAGGTCACCTCTTCGTATTCGGGACACTAGGACGGCTCAACGATATGTGGATGATGTGCTGCCAGTGACACTCCCCTACCTTCAAACGGTTCCCAATGCCCTGTATCAGCAGGATAATGCTCGACTGCACACTGCTCGCATCAGCCAATGTGTTCTGTTAGGTGTGCAGACGCTTCCCTAGCCACCGTAGTCTCCTGATCTGTCACCAATCAAACATATTTGGGATGTGATTGGACACCATTTGTAGACCCTGCCACTAGCCCTTTTAGAAGACGAACTGTGGCAAATGGTTGACAGGGAATGGAGAAACATTCCTCAGGACGCCATCCGTACTCTCATTGACTCAGTACCTAGACGTGTTGCTTCATGTATCGCCATCCACAGTGGTCTGACAACCTACTAAGACGACGCTGCTCTCCCTCTGTATTATGCATGTCATTTTGAAATAAAGATCACTTATTGCTCACTGCTGTCTCTCTCTGCTTGCTGAGTTTCAACACTTTCTGGCCACTCCTTATGGTTGCATTTTCAATGTCGGGCAGTGTATCTATATTAGTTGTTTTTACACAATGTTTTGAAACCTTGTTTTAAAAAATCTGATGTGGACAACACATGACTTCCTTGCATGTCTATTAAATCAAATATTTTTTCAGCACAACATTATTTTGTTTTGTTGCACAAACTTATTTTGTTTGAAAGAGATAAAATGCTGCAGTAATACTAAGGTTTAGCGATTTCTAGCCAAATATTTCCGATATTACCAAGGTTAGATTCAGTGTGAAAGATTTGTTTTTGGCACTTAATTTGGCGATATTTTGCCAAAAGCTGACAAGCTTGAGGTAGTTTGCGAGATTTTGAGGATAGCCAAAGTAGTAATTGACCACAGACTTTTAATGAATTGAATATTTCTTTACACCTTAATGTATTTAAAGTCATTTGGGTGACCCTGTAAATAAGTTACCCAGTCGATTGCATCAAAAGAGAGATGCACAGTTAGATGTTACAATAGTTCTAAATACAGAATTTCAACATTCTGCGACTATAAATTTTAGAGTTATGCAAAATTACTTTTGACACCAAATTAGGCAATATTTTGGCAAAACTTGCCAAGGTCAAAATTATGCCAAAAGTCACCAAGCTTGGCAATTTTTGGCATAATTTTTGAGGGAGTTACGTGACCGTGGTTGGACCATTACCCAAGTATATGGTAGCGCGGTATTGTGCTTGAAATGATGAATGTCCCTAAAACTGCCATTGACTGTAATATGTTAGAAATCTTCTGAGTGTTCCTGTTCATCAGTGAACTATAAATCATAAAAACACTATTTTCGATGGAGGAATTCATTTTGTAACCATTAGTAAGATATATCGCTTCTGAGTCATTTGAAATAGCCTAATACCTCTAAAATACACTTTAATGTATTTCTGTCCATAGAGCGTAATGTATTTAAAATCTTTTGGGCGGCCCTGTAGATGAACTATCCAGTCAATTGGGACCAAAAGGGGAGATGCAGAACTAGATGTTACAACAATCCTAAATATAAAGTTTCAACATTCTATGACCAACAGTTTTTGAGGTATGCGAGTTTAATGAATTCCTGCACATAGAGCGTAATGTATTTAGAATCTTTTGGACAGCCCTGTGGATAAACTGTCTAGTCAATTGGGATCAAAAGGAAAGGTGCACAACTAGATGTTACAACTATCCTGAATATAATATTTTAAATTTTATAAAACCAATAGTTTTTGAGATGTGAGTTACATATGTACATAAGTTCAGACTTCATGGAAAAACTGGTTAAAATAGACTCGCGGTCAGTCAAATTGAGTTGTACATGCATTTATATGTGCATGCTAGTGTACGATGAGATGCATTGTGTTTTTCGTCGAAATCTGGCTCCCGAAAATTTTTCGAAATCACACATTACTTCCTTATACCTTCCGAAATCACACATTACTCCATACAAGGAAGTGAAAAAGATAGAGAAAGAATCTAGTGCATTTAAATTTTTATAACAATAGTATTTGAACACTAATTATTTTTTGATTCAATAATTTTGAGTATTTTTATGAATTTTTGGTGTAACTTTGTGTGTTTAATTTAGTCTAAAATTTGTATTCTATACATCCAGACTTGGATAAAATGTAAAACTGGCATTTATTTGAATTAAAAACTTTAAAAGGTGAATTATGTCGGTTTACAATATAGTTGACAATAAAATACCTGTTACCGCCGTATGAGATATATTTCCGCTGCTTTGCACAGCCATCATCAGTCATCGCACACTTCACAGTCAATGGAAGTCTCGCTGCATTTCTCTTCCTCCTCTCTCTCGAACTTTCGCCTCATGACGTATTAAATACAATAAACAAAACACTGCCCTAGCTCGCTTAGCAGCTAATGAAAATTTAACAATAGACTTTGAAAATATTAAGAAAATAGCTAATTACAACAATAAAATGTATGCCTATATCCGAGAAAGCTTAGAAATTTCCACGACAGAGGGAAGCATCAACGATATGACGCATGCCAACATCGATAGCGTCTGAAGCGACGTCATGAGGTGAAAGTTCGAGAGAGGAGGAGGAAGAGAAATGCGGCGAGACTGCCATTTACGGTGAAGTGTGCGATGACTGATGATAGCTGTGCAAAGCAGCCGAAATATATCTCATACGGCGGTAATAGGTATTTTATTGTCAACTATATTTATTTGAATATAGTTAAATTGTGACTCCTTTTTTTATTTTTTTATTCAATAAATAAAAATATATTAAAACCATTTTGTATTCTATCAAACCTGATACCACAAACCCTGTATATGCCTATTTATATAAACTAGTCTTCCAGTGGTTGAAATTAACCATAAAGCTTAAATTTTTTATTTGAGCATGAATAATGTTACTGTCAAAGAGTATGTCTCAAGATTCCATATACAGTTTAACCTACTAAAGTGACCACCTCGGCTAAGAGACCATCTTTCCATAATGACAACTTTTGTACAATTTCATTTTGCAATCACTGCACTTCTCTGTGAAGAAGATGTTTTTGTAAAGACTATCATAGTTTGCTACATGCAAAGGTAGCTCCAGCGAGTAGATCATAAGGGTCATCTCCCTCTACCAACCTTGGATTTTAAATGTTCCCATACGATTTCACACATTCAGTTTGTGTTTTGAACCTTTTAGTCTAATCTAAAAAGTCTAGTGGCCCACTCCAAAAATTAAGCATAGAGTCATTCTTGGCTCATTATGCTCGGAGTTATAAAATCATTAACCGTCGAATGATTGAACTCTACTTGCTGAGGCATACCACTTACTGTGTATAAAAACTTGCTGCTTCAATAAACTTGTACTTTTATAAAATGAATGTGATGACAGTAAATAAATCTCAAGGACAAATGCAGTGATATTTGGAAATTGAGTTTTTTTGAAAGGATGTGGTAAAATAGTATCGGAATATTTCGGAAGTGGAATTAAAATTCTTTTATTGCTTGCGGTTCCAGTTCAAACTTTGCAATCAATAGCATTACAATACATAAACTTGATGCTCATTCTTGTTCCATTGACTAATGCTTCTTTTTTATTTAAGTTTCTGATTTAGTGTAACGGTGCAATTAACTTTCAATACTAACTTATATGGTGACAAACTATGGTATTTTTCGATTAGTCAGGTGCAAATCCCGCCAACTGTTTTTTCTGAGAGACATTTAAAGACTCTTCTGAAACACTGTCGTTCCCCAAAACAAAGCTAGAAATTTAATCCCGTATACAAAATAGTATTTATGTACAGAATTCGATATATACTAAAAAGAAATTTGTATGCTTATTGGTTACATAATGTAGAATTAGGGAAAGCATGTGGAATTAGAATATGAAATTAAACTTACAAAATATGGAAAGGGATAATCAACTATGTACTGGAAATTGCTTTAGGTTTGTAAGCATCTGGCACAGATCTCAATTATTTGGTAATTTTTCACTTGCTCCCGCCTAACTGAAAAAAAAAAAAAACCAAACTACTCATAGTCAAAGAATTCAAAAACTTTACTTGATAGTTAATGATTTCACTGTCATCTTAGTAAATTGTTTTATCGTAGTTATAGTGTTATGTTCTCTATTCATCAGATATTAAGTCAGCATTAATAAATGTCCAATCATCATTTTTAGGTTCTATTGTAACTGACTTCAATATGTTATGAGAATATGTTTTCGGAAATATTTCTGCATACTTCATTAATAATATTTTCATTCCCTATTAATTGCAGAGGTATTTCTTCAATAATATTTTAGGGAAAAAATTGCTTTAGCGTACTGCATGGTGGGAGATTGTGAAGAAATTGTCGAATTGGCGCGTTTCTGCAAAGCATCTCTTGGATTGCAACCTGCCCTGTACGGTTAGTTTTTCACAGCTTTAAAACATGGAATTTACAACTAGGGATGTAACGGATAGTGATTTTGTCAGATATCTGATATGAGAAGCTAGCTCCTTTGGTTGTCAGATACGGATATTCGATCGTATATCCGGCACTAAACATGTATTTAGTTATTGTATTTTTTCATTTTTTTTAATATAACGACATCAGAACAATAAATTGCAAACATATTTCATGCATCATTAAAGTATTTTTTTAATAGTTGACTTATAATTTACAAAAGCTAAATATATATGTACATAAAATATATGTACATTTTCATATATGTACATAAAAAATGTTACTTAAAAAGTAAAAAGTTAAAATATTCTTTTTGTGTGTGCACTACTGGCAGAAGCAAATAAATTTTAATCATGACACATTTATCAATGTATCTATAACTGCAGATTATTTCCACAAAGAAATGCATACTTTCTATTGTGGAAATAAAGATAGAGAATCTAAGAATAAGATAAGGAATAGAGATAGAGATCTAAGAATAAGATATCTATTTTGATAAGATACCTATGATAGATGAGTTAATTTTTTACAAACATAGGTTTAATGTCTTTTTTCTGTTTTAATAATTTAATATTAATTTACATTGTCATTTTTAATTTTATTTTAAGTTAAATTACTTTTAGAGATTGGTAAATAAAAAGTAAATTTCTTTTAAATATTTATAATGATATTATAGTGCTTTCTTTTGTAGTTTTATACAGGTATGTAAAAAATATTCGGTCATTATTCGGTATTCAGCCTATTCGGCTGTTTTGCCAAATATTGCTACATATTCAGCTTAATAATTTCGGGGAAAAGAGAAAAAATATTTTAACATGTATTTTTAAATGCATTTATAAATAACTAGTTGAAGTACCCGTTCTTCGCACGGAATGGATATTGTTAAACCAAAAAGTACAAATGGAAAATAAATAAATATTAAATTTATTTTTAGATTTAATCGCCTTAAAAACTGTTTTACAATATTCGTTAGGCATATTCTATCTATACTTCATCTTTTTAAATACTGTTTGGAATGTGCATCATAATCTGCGAGTGTGTCGTATTTGTCTTTCTTGTTTCATAAAATACTTCTTCAAAATAGAAATCTATATTAAAATCGCATACTAAAACTGTTAGCTAGCTAACAGTTTTAGTATAGTAACAGTTAGCTAGCTAACAGTTCCTCGCTAGGCAAATTCTAACTATACTTCACATTTATTTACATGAATATAGACACCAATATTCCAATTAAATAAACAGTAGGGTTAGGCAATTTCTCGACAAACATGGAAGATATAGCTAAGCTGGCTCCAATTTAGAGAACTTATTTTTTTTTTATCCCAAATTTGGCGATAAATCAACAAAAAGTGGCAAACCTTTGCGACTTTTTGCATTTAATCTAGCAACCCTTAAAAAGTCATTCGCCCTTTCACCAGGTAGACAAAAATTTTGTCTGAAATTAACAGCACTCAAGAGCTGAAACACCTTTTTTTTTTTTTTTTTTTTTTTTTGGTCAACTACCTCTTTTTGAGGTCAAAAATTTTGCAAAGGATGTTTATGAATTTGTGTTCTTTACATTTTAAGGTTGTCTTAATTTTCGTTCGAAATATGAAGACAAATATGAAAACAACATTTTGGGCCCTTACATTAGTTTATACACGAATACTTAAAAACCCTGAAAATGACTTGATATTCGAGTTTGCTACATTTTAAAGGAAGAATTTTATGCCTATCTCCCTTTCATTTCAAGTTATGATGGTAAATTTGAAAACAATGTTTTAGCCCCTTTATACCGTTTTGATGTGAATTCTAAAAAATTCTGAATATGATTGTAAGGCGTTTGTGTCCACTATATTGTTATGGTAGAATTTTAGGCTGTCTCTTTTTCTTCTGATATATCAAGGGAAATGTGAAAAGAATGTCAAAAAACATTTTGGTCCCTTACCCCCATTTGGGTGCAAATTCTAAAAATCCCTGAAAATGATTTTTAGGTATTTCTGTTAGCCTCAAAATTCTTGCTCTAAAATGTAACTATCTTTTTTTTTTACTTCTGAGCCACAGATGTAAAAGAAAATGTGATAAGAACATTAAAAACGTTTTAACCCCTTACCCCCGTTTGGGTACGAATTCTAAAGAACCCTGAAAATCATTTTTAGGTATTACAATCAGTTACATTTTAAAGCAAGAATTTTGTCCCTATATCTTTTTTACTTCTAAGATATAAAAGGAAATGGGAAAAGAACGTTTTGGCCCTTTATCCCCGTTCGGGTGCAAATTCTAAAAAGCTCTGAAAATGATATTTAGGTACTTCCGTTAGTTACATTTTAAAGCAAGAATTTTGCAGCAACTCTGTTTTCTTCTGTGATACAAAGGAAAATGTGAAAAGAACATTTTGGTCCCTTACCCCGCGTTTGGGTGAAAATTCTAAAAAACCTTGAAAATGATTTTTTGGTATTTCTGTTAGTTACATTTTAAAGCAAGAATTTTACGGCTGTCTCTTTTACCCTCTGAGATACGAAGATAAATATGAAAAAAATGTTAAAGAACGTTTTAGCCCCTTACACCCATTTGGGTGCAAATTCTAAAAAACCCAGAAAATGATTTTTAGCTATTTCAGTTAGTTACATTTTAAAGCAAGAATTTTGCTCCTATCTCTTTTTACTTCTGAGATATAAAAGGAAATGTGAAAAGAACGTTAAATAACTTTTGGCCCCTTTACCCCGTCCGGGTGCGAATTTTAAAAACCCAGAAACGGATATTTAGGAATTTCCGTTAGTTTCATTTTAAAGCAAAAATTTTGCGGCATCTCTTTTTTCTTCTAAGATACGAAGGAAAAAATGAAAAGAACGTTTTGGGCCCTTAACCCTGTTTGGATGAAAATTCTATAAACCCTGAAAATGACTTAGATATTTCTATTAGTTACATTTTCAGGCATGAAACTTTTCAGTCTTTTGACTGAATTCAGTCTTTTTTCAACATCATTGATACATTTGAGATTTAGTATTTAAATTAGTTTAATGAATTTAGTTATACTGATTACAGTGATAAAATGAATATTATTTAGTTTAATAATGAATACATATAAAAGAATAACAGGTAATGTGTTAAATGCATAATAATTTATTTGTTCTGTATGATCTGCAGCAGAGTTCAGTCTTTTTAGCTGTTTCGTGCTGTCATGCCTGCATTTTAAAGCAATAGTTTTACGGCTATCTCTTTTTCCCTGTGAGATATGAAGATAAATGGAAAAAGAACGTTTTGGCCCCCATTTATCCCTGTTTGTGTGCGAATTTCAAAAAACCCTGAAATTGATTTTTAGGCATTTGTATTAATTATATTTTAAACCAAGAATTTCACGGCTATCTCTTTTTCCTCCTGAGATATGAAGGGAAATGTGAAAAGAACGTTTTGGGTCGCCACTCCCGTCTGGGTTCGAGTTTTCAAAAATCGCTTCTTAAATGATGCCTTGGGCACAAAAGCTATAAGCTCCTAAAATTTCATGTCTGTATCTCCGGTAGATTTGGCTGAGTGATGATCGTCTGTCAGTCAGTGAGTCAGGACATTTTCTTTTATATATAGATATATTGTTTAGTTATACTTCAATACATTAATTTCATATTATAAAATATTCTAAATCACTGAATTTTGAACTGGGTGAATCATAATCTGGTGTATTTAATAATATTACAAAAATGCAGACTTTTCTACTGGGTGACGCTACATGGCTTGGTTTTCTACTTTTCTTTATGGGGTGGGGGTAGGGGAATTACCCCCACCCCATAAAGAAAACATATCCTCAATTACAAACATAATTTTGAAAAGCTGTTAAATATGTTTTGCCCAGAGGCTGTAGAACTCAAAGCATAATGTGATTATGCATAGTAATCAAACTAATTGCATTTACCATAGTGTATTTATTAAGTTATGAGTATTTCAAAATATAATTATGCTGCTATTAGTATTTATTTAACTTTGTAAAAGACAAGGCCATGTATTGGGGGGAGGGGGGCAAGAAGGCCCGTGCCCCCTCCGGAAATGTAAAGCAGCTATTAAAAAGCAGCTGTTTCAAAATACCTGGCCTCCCACCCCTTCCGAAATGGAAACTTATATATGCTCCTGGTAAAGATATCTTTTCATGAGTAAGATTTTTTAGTTTTACGGATAACATACTGTTGTGTGTTTTTAAGTACCTATAAATAATATAAAATGAATTTTAATTAGCCTTTATTTAGTATTTAATTACAAATTTGAAAAGCGAATTTATTTACAATAAAAATGAAATTTAAAAAATATATAATATTCAGCCACCGAATATATGGTATTCAGCCTAAACTATTATTACAGGTATGAAACAGAATTTTTCAGGTTATGCATTAAATTTCTTTAATCAAAAACAATATATTTTTAAATTACAGGTTAAAAAACAAAAATAGATCTGTTTAAATGTTTAGCTTCTAAAGTATACGAGCATTCTTTCACAGTACAAAAATTTATATGGCACCATAAGGGTGGATAAATTGAGGGGGGAGCAAATTCATAATAAAAAACATTTCAAACATTAGTTTCCAAATTTTAGGGCAATTCACTTTTTTACTCTTGATTTCGACATTCCGATATACACACACACACACACAAAAAAAAAAAAAAAAAAAAAAAAAAAGATTAGTCTAAGTACTTTATGTGTATGGAGTGATAATCATACAAAATACTGTAGTAGTAACTAAAACAACAATTTTAAAGTAGTAAAATACCATATTATAATTTTCATTAATAAATATTTCACAAGCACATTTTAAGTAGTCTTGACTTTAAAAATCAATGGAAACTTGCAGAAAATCATAAATGAATTTAAATAACTAAATTCAATTAAAAAATAATATGTAAAATAACAGTTAATTTTTAATCATTAGGTATTGGAGACTTCAATAAAGGAATGCTCAGTAAAAGATTGTCATTTAGAAAAAGGATGAAGATTGAAAATTCCACCCTGCATCTGTAAATAAATTTTTAAGAGGGAATAATCAGTTCTTTGTTAAATATCAGATATCTGGAGCAAATTAAAAATATCAGAGAAACTTCATGTGAAGAGAATGTAAAATTACATTATTTTTGAGACTACAATGAGAGAAATCGCATATACTGAATGCACATATTTTTCAAATGATACTTTAACAGTGCTTATAATTAAACTTCCCCTATAAACAGCAGTCTACAGCCGAAAAGGATGAGAAGATCGCCTCCAAATTTGCACGTGGACACTACATTAGATGTGCTTAAGGTTTTTTTTTTTTTGCGTGTGTGTTCAGAAAATGTTATGCAAATGGTTCAGGAAATGCTAAGCGGCACGTTGCAGCATGAAATCAACTCTAAATATTAGCATAACTAGTTATAAATGTGCTCAAAAACTACTGAACAGATGATGAAATTTGTGTTTATTTTGAACAATCCATTTCCAGTGTTAAATTTGCTGTTTTTTCAGTTAAAAAATATATCCCCTGTTTTATGTATCACTTTATCAAGAATGTTCCAATATTATTTTCCATCCTGTCCCATGCATATTATAGATAGAACTTCAGTACTATATAGCCGGATATTGAAAAATCAGCCGGATATCCGTTACATCCCTAATTAGGTTAGATGTGTTTAGCACGTAATAAAAATGATAAAATTTATGCAATGCAGGATGTATAAAATTTTATAATATAACAGGGTGTCTACCACTCCGGAAAGTCTGGAAAAAGCCGGGAAATTAAAAAATGGGTCCGGAAAGTCTGGAAAAAACCGGAAAATTGGATAATGGGTCCGGAAAATTCACCAAAAGAATTTTTTTTTTTTTTTATCCCTTTTTTTAACCCTTCCTATTTGTCAGACTGGAAACCGAAAGCAACTGCAATGCATTTTTCGGACCGCGAAAGCATGAAGCCATGTGTTTGCATAAGGAGGGGAAAATGGGGGCTCATCCATCGTGACGGGAGGGTAAAAAAGCTGTCGTCAGCGCGTGATCATCCGTCTGGTTTGCAATAGAATTTCATTCATTGTTTATTTATTTTAACTCAGTGTTCTGGATTTGAAGTGTAGAAAGACGAAAGTGGCTAAAATTTGTGCTAGAAGTAAGTATCGTGGACGGGATTAGTAAATGATCATACGTGATTTATTCAATCATTTTATTTTCGACATACGTATTTATTTTTATTGCTTAATATTTCTCAATATTTATGTATGCATTGGCCCCTTTTTTTCTTAGAAAGTGTGCGCTCTTTGTTTGAGTTTCGTTTCATTTTTTGAATTTAAAGTATTGGATAGTGTTCAATTTGGAGGACTTATCTCTTCATTAGAATGGTTGCTGAAAGTCTGTCGACCGGGCCTCCCAGCAGATATTTTAAAACATTAATATTAACTCTAATAACAATAACATTTAAAATTCCCCCCCCCCCCCCCCCCCCGGAAATGGAAACTTATATACGCTTCTGTCCTTCTACCTCCCAAAAGTCAGAAAATTGACTTTCAGAAATTTGGTAGACACTCTGTATAAATCAGAATTTTATTTAATTATTTTGTTCGCAATAATTATTGAATGAGTACCAAGTAAAGATTTTCAAAGTTACCCTTATTACTATTAGACATTATTTAAAATTGCATCAAACAATTTAACTCATCCATCAATTGATAACTATAGAAATTGGGGAAATTGAATTCAGAACACAGAAGATGGCTGGAATAAATGACATAGACATGCAAATTTGTGTTGATGAAATTTGTGTTTATTTTGAACAATCCATTTCCAGTGTTAAATTTGCTGTTTTTTCAGTTAAAAAATATATTCCTCTTATGTATCACTTTATCAAGAATGTTCAAATACAATTTTCCATTCTGTCCCATGCATATTACAGATAGAACTTTAGTAGTATATAGCCGGATATTGAAAAATCAGCCGGATACTTGCCGGATATGTTACATCCCTATTTACAACACTTCGTGTACTTATCAGCCATCTAAAAAAAGTTGGCAAGCACAGGGCTAAAGCACATTACAGTCATTGGTGTTTCACCAAACTGAGTAATAATTTCACTTTTTGCAAATTTTGTTGCAATACTATTACCCTATAGTACTGCTGAAACTTAGTGTTATTTCAAAATTGACACAACAATGGAACTATTGCTCAACTTGGTGCGAAATACTGTGTGCCAGTGATGCTGACTACATGGTAGCTCCAGGACTCAAGTACCAATTGAAAAAATTTTGTGGGTGCGGCATCAGCAAAGGTGTAAGGATAACCGCAAAGGGCAGGCGCGTAGCCAGGAAAATTTTTCGGGGGGGGGGGGATATGCGCCTGGAAAATATTTCGGGGGGGGGGGGTATATGAACTTATATGTGTATAAATATACGGAATTTCATCACTAATCCAAACATTTCGGGGGGGGATATATCCCGACATGCCCCTCTATCCAACTAAGCCAGTACGTAATATGAACATTTTTATAGGATAGGTACCTTTTTTACCTTATTTCAGTACTGAAATGTTTGATTTGTTTATTCGAGTCAAACATTGGCTCTACAACCGACTACAGGGCCAAGGCTTGTGCTGCCCAACTGCACCTTTGGGACCATGGGCTTTGGGATGCGGGTGCATATGCCTCAGCAGGTGGTCAGCCTAGCGCGAAGCCTGCAGTGTTTTACCCCAAGCAAGCTTGGTCTTCATTTTATCGGCCTACTCAAACTATGAAAGGCTGAGTGAGCCTTGCCCAGCTCAGATTTCGAAACCAGACCTGTGGTGTGGCAGCGCAATGCGATGCGCTAACTGTTACACTACTGGGCTTTGATTTGCTTATAAGTTGTATGATATTTTTATACGTTTCAACTTCATCGAAAGAAAACCTTCATCATGGCCAAATCTAAGTGATGCACATATGAGTACTTTACGGCATAGGGGGGGAGGAATTTCTTGCATTTGTAAGGAAACAGGCTCATGTCGCCCTTTCAAACATTTTAGTACTGAAATAATAATTTTTAAAAACAGTATTCTATAAAAATGTTTACTATACTGATAACTAGAAAGAGGAGCCCAATCCTCCACCTATTTCCCTATATAAGCACTCATGTCCTTTGTAATTCAAATGCGCATGACATTGGTGTAAATTGGCATGTAACATTGGGGAGGGGGAAAAATGTTTTGGCATGTAACATTGCGAGATCGAAATGTTTCCTATTGTAGAAAATATTTTCAAATAGGCTGTGAATTTTCTTGAAATTTTTGAGCTATTAGTAAGTTACGACTTCAGGAATTATGACTTTACGAATACTTCAGGAATGAAGAATGAGGAACTTCTATGACAGTGGCAATCAGTGCCATAACAATAGGGTGGCAGAATGGGCAAAAGCCATGGTCCCTTGGCTGGAGGGGGAGCCCTTTCTGAATAGAAAGTCCAAAAAAGGGAACTACAACGTGTTGGTTGAGCTTCTTTACATTGAGGAAGAACCCCATCCAATGAATTTGCCATGGGCCTTACCAGTATAGTTATGCCACTGATGATAGTGTATGCTTTGCAACTGCATAGTTCGAAAATAAAATTTTACTGAGTGACAATTTTTTTTTTTTTTTTTTTTACGTAGTATGTCAGATCTCAAGCACCCATAGAAAAGTTTAAGTGGGTGCTAAACACTTACACACATTTAAAGGCAGGGCTTAATTTGCATGGAAGCTCAGGTCCACTACTTTTTTTTTTTTTTTTAATTTTTACACCGAACTAAACATTTTAATAGCCGTCTCCATACTATTTCAGATATAAGCAAAAATTCACTTAATCAAAAATAAATTGGTTATGTAATTAATGTTGTAAATTGCAATACAAGAAATTGGGGCTTTTGCTCTTGTTTGATAGAAATTAAATCCTGTTTAAAGGTAACTGAATGACAGTTGTTTCTACTTATATACTCTGTAGTGTGTAGTAAAAAATGTGAGACTTTGGTACATACATACAAAAAAAAGCTAATTATGTCAAGCACTTTAAAATTTTTAGGATATGTGTTTACAAGTTGCACTATACACTGAAATAAACAAAAAGCCTGTATCATTTACAAAACTTTTAGAAAAAAATTCTTAACAATCAAAAATTTTCAGAACATGTCCCTTGTACAATTTTTATGTTTGATTTTTCTGAAAGTTTCATAAAATGTTCTGTTTTCGAATTTATTTCATTGTGATTAGTTTATTTTAATTTATGTACCAAGACCATGAGGCAGATTTTGTTTCTTCAACAAAAACCCTTATAAGCTTCGGAACTGAAGTTGACTCATTAAGAACACCCATGACTGAAATGTATGTGGCTCGCAATTTTGAAAATTTGAAGGTTACTCTTAAACACACTACTTTAGGAAAATACTTCATGAATGTAAAATACTTCAGGATGCACAAAGTCAGGCTCTGAGGTTATCACTAGCATAAAATAGGATAAATAACCCATAAAGTTTCTCTTTAAATATTTAGTTTTCATTTTAGCTTGATTTATTAGGTACCAAATCGTGGCTGCAAATATGACCAGCAATTCACTATATTTTTGAAATAATTATTAACTCTAAGATAAACGTATTTTTTCCCTCTGCTTTTTTTTTTTTTTTTTTTTTTTTTAAATTTCTGTTTGCATTTAAATACTTTTAAAGGTTTTGCCATTTTTTTATATGGTCCTAAATATTTGAGCATGGAAAACATTGCTTGCATTTATTCATTCTGATTAAACTATCTAGTTTTATTTTATGGATAAAATTTTTCTTCTAATTTTTAAAATTTGTTAAAAAAACGGGAAATGAAAGCTTAGAAATAGCACTATGAATAGCGTTTTTTGAAACCTTTAATGATTTCATTCATGGATGAGATAGATTAAACAAGAATAAATTGACCCTGGCATGTTGCATTTGAAAACAAAATAACTTTTTTTTTTTGGTGGGGGTGGGGGGGGGGGTTGTTTGTTCGTTTTTTAATAAATGTTGTAATATAATTATTTTTCATTACTGATTACTTAAAACCAATCGAATTTCTATCACTAAAAGAAAAAGTTAAGTGAAATTAGAGTAATACATCTCTTTCAGGGTCTGATTATTACAAGAGCAAAAGGGGTATGTGTCCAGGAATCCACGAATTTCGACAGATAATCTGCGAAGGACAAGCGAATTTAAGGTGGCTGTAGCATAAGCTTATTTTTCTAAACAAGGGGAATTTCATCAGAAACACTTCGCTACTTTGAAAAGAATCTTGATTTTAACTGGTTTGCTGTTGTTGCTAAGATGCACCAGTAGACATTCTCATTCTATGCCCACGAAGCAACATGGATAAAAAAGGGAGTCTTCTCCGTTGCGTCTTTTCAGTGATGAGAACGAGCATGTTAAGCATGGGTTCAAAAGTTTGTTAAACCCCCTAGCAACTGGATTAAATTTTAGGTTTAATGCTCTCACTGGAAGCCTCCTCATCACCCCTTCCTTCGATCCGGTACTCATGTGGGGCAGGTTTTCAAGCAAATATGCATAGGAAAAAATGGGCAATAGAGGTGGCTCTATCGTTTTTAGCTTGCCAATGGGGCTGGACCACCCCTGGTGCCTTCAACCATGCCTCACCATGGCACGGTGGTTATATTACTGTAAATGGTAGACGGCTGAAGTGTGAAGGTCCCAGGTTCAGGCCCCATCGTGCAGCTGTCGATCTAATGGTCTGGAGTTTTGGTAGGTTTTCTTCAGATGTAACGCGAGTACATGTTAGAACCCCTTAGAAAGTCCTCCTACCAAGGCACCCCCCATCCTTGACAGATCGCCATCGCGTAGCGTTACAATAATCGCACAAACACAAAACACTTATCATTCTATGCCACTGCTGCAGATATATCAAAAGAGGGAGGAAGTGGGTGTGATCTGAAATCTGATGAGTGATGCATGCAAGATGAAAAATCGGGCTATCTCGTCTTGCAAACTCTCTACATCATAATGAAAAATGGACCAAAATGGACCTGTCTCGTCCCGTCTTGCATAGATCCCTAGTCCTTATCTAACTGCTTACCTCTCCATGGGCATCTACAGAAATTTTGTAAAGTCGGCGCCTCTGCTGTGTGCCAAATTACTTCTCTAACTTTTTGCAGTGCAATAGCATAATAGGTAAAAATTTATTTTGCACAGTTACCTCCATACGAACTTTAACTGTGCCGAATTTCGTGCTCATCCGTTTGCACAATGTGCTGCAAAAGGGACACAAAGGTTTTCCTTAGCTTATTTATATATACTACATGAATTTGTAGGATTAATAATGGAATCTATTGGTTAGTGCTTTTTTCTGCCACATAGTACTGATGTAGAAAATGTCATAAAATCATAAGTAAGCAAAAGAGGGTGGTTCTAACACTTGCTTATTTTTTCTTACAGGGAGGGGGGGTTCAAAATGACTAAAAATATGCTTATGTAATAGTTCAGCGTCCCCATATTAACGTCAACACAATAGCAAAGTACATCGCTTTAAGCGTGTAAGTTAAAAATATTTCAACACATTTTTATCGATTACTATTATTTTTAAATTCAAGTTTATGATATTCATTGATCTTTTTGTAAAATTAAACATAATGAACAGGATTTATTTAAGAAAGTTGTCAAATGGATTAAATTTGTCTGCAAACTATAAAAATTTTCTGCAAATGGTATTCATGTGTTCATCTATATTATCTGAGTCTGTATGCATCAGATAATTAAAATTAGCATTTTGTTGCATAAAAATTGGTTAACTAGAATACAATATGGGAGTTTTGGGTATCCCCATTGTTTAACATTGAATTTAGTGATTTCTTGCAAAATATTGGCAATATCGTTTAGAGTTTTAAAGACTCATTGGAACCAAATTTGGTGGATTTTTGCCTTAAAGTCGCAAAGCTTAGTGGTTTTATTACTTTGGCCTGTAATATTTGCTTTCTTGCACTGGTATTAAGCTATAGCATTAGCTTTACGTCATGAGTGTACACGACCAATAGGAAATGTTCCGACAATGGATTACCACTAAAGTACTGGAAATTTTGCCAAAAGCTAGGAAAGAGCGGGTCTCTCTAGAGTTTGTTCAGTTGTGAATGAATGTTATTAGATAGTTCACTGTATTAGTAGCCATAAGGCTCTGTGTTATGTGCTTTTGTGAGTAATCTTCTTGCACTTTTTTTTTTTTTTTTTTTGAGAAGCTTGTTTTTGAATTCATTGTCAAATACTAAAGGTGCATTCAGACTAGCGTTTTTACTATTCTTCTTATAGCTAATGTCGCAAAAATCATAAGCAGAAAAAATTAGCGCATTCACACTCTGGACTTGAAAGTTTTGTAATGGCGTATTCGCATTGGTTGGTGAAACGAAAAAGGGTTGAGTACATGATTGATGTTGACATCCTTCTCCTACCTTAAAACCTTATCGACAAAAGAAGAGGGGGGAATTGTAGAGACATTAGGAACAGATTTGGAAAGAACTTAAATCCCAGAAAACTGGTTTTATCGTCATTAACTGAAGTCATAATTAAGACCAATAGCTGCAATAAGAACGTAGTCTGAACGCACCTTAAGAAGCAGCTGAGAGTTTTCCTCAAATTCCACCAACTTATAGACTGAGAAAATTTTAAAGTATGCTAAATGTAGCATCTGAGAAAGCTTTGTTGATAAGCTGACTGTTAAAATTTAAGCTCTTGCTTGTTGAGTTCTGTGAAGTATGTTTTGGAGATTGTTTCATGAAATTCTAGAACAAATAAAATTTGTTTCATCCTGTTAACTGGACTGTTCTCTAGAACTTGCCATACTTGGAGCTACAAACCTGAAAACTAAACAGAGTTTTCTGCAACAGTATTTACTTGTCATGTTCAATTTAATTTTTAATGTATACTCACATTATTAATCTATCTAAATAAAACAAGGTTTTTGTCTCAGTGCATGTCTGTTGATTGCATAGCACCAAGACAGGTCATATACCAACCAAATTTTGTATAGAGGTTCACTAGAACAGGTCCTAACATAGCTCAAAACTGATTTTTTTCAAAACTCAAATTAGAAGAAAAAAAAAAAAACTATGCTTTATACGATTTTTGACATTTTTTCTCATTTAATATGTAATAACTGGTAATTACACTTGAATATGCCTTTAATGGATTTTGTCAATGATAAGTAGAATACAAAATTAGTTATTTGTCTTAAATTCTAATCGTAAGTGACATCACTTCGATGTCACCAATTTCAAATTGCATCAGAAATTTAATGAGTTTATTTTTATTTCAGCTATATGATGGCCAAAAAGTATACGAAATAATGAATGTTTTATATTTCTATGATATCAACAATGTTTTAAGACTATTTTGTATAGTAAAGTATTATGAAGTTGTCCTGTAGTATGACTGTGAATACACATTGTTTATTCTTTTGGAATAAGACAATATAATACTTACCCACACCATATGAAGCTATTTTAGAACTTAAACACAAAAGTAAAGCAACATTTTATTCTGTACAGGCATTTTGAAAGTGAATAGATGTGTTTGCAAAGCTTTTTATGTTCATTTTGATTGCAAGTGAAGTTGACTCAGTTTTTGTGTCATTTTGCAGTTACATTCTTATCTCAAGTAACTATCTGTAAGACTTGAGTTTGTCATGAGTCAAAGAATTTTTTTTTTTTTTTTTTTAATTTTGCAAAGTTGGAACTTCCTTTATATGGGTAAGAAAAATATTAGATTCCTTCCATGTGAAGAATGGGTACAAACTATTTAATTTATAAAATTCATAAATATTGCATTTGAGTAATCATTTGAATGAATGAAAATTTGAAATTTACTAAGCATATTTAATAATGTTTAATTTGTACCCCAAGATAATTTAATTTTTCAGTATTTTTATGTTAGAGTGCTTATAACATTATCATCTTATATCTATGTATTATAAAATGTGTGTGTGTATCGATGTAATTATGGATGACCAGTTACAATTAAATAAATTGAATTTAATACAAAGGGAGTTCTATATATAAAAATATTCCTCGCAGCTTTTTCCCTAATTTCACATTATTAAATTTCCCTTATGAATATTAATGAATTATTTATTCTGTAAAATACTTCTTTGCTCACAGTATGCAGATCTAAAATGTTCTGTATTATGCTGTTTACTGAAGATGTTGCACTTACTAACACTTCCTCTGTAGTAAGTAATGTATAATAAGTAATCTTTACATTTGTTTATTTATTTTCAGAATATCAATGATTTGATATCTCAAGAAAGGCCCGACTGGCAGTCAATTATGGCTTATGTCACATCCATATACAAGCATTTTGAAACTTAGTGACTTGTGGGTAATTGGTATGACCTGCATATGTGTTCAGAATATTAGCATCAGTGAAGAAGGAATGCATATTGCTAATGTACACAAAAGCACATCTATAAGCATTCTAGTCAAGCATTTAAATATTGGATGCTAAGGACAGTGCATACAGCTAGGAAGCCAAACAAGAGTTCTTAGTGTGAAAAATCAACCTGTACATGTGATACTTAAAGACACTTTTTGTTTCTGATTACTGTGTTCATAAATGTGCACTGATTTGCATAGTATTCAATTCCCAGATTTTTTTTTTTTATGAAAGCAAGTTCTGTGATGCAGATTGTAATGCCAAAAGAATGATTAACTATTGTAAAGCTACCTTGACTAAGTATTAATTTGTAGATTTATTAAGATGACTTTTAATAAATATATTTATAGATTTTTAAATTTTTTCAAGTATATCCTATATAATGCTGCTTTTTTTTTTTTTTTTTTTTTTTTAAGCATGTCTTGAAAATAGTGTTAATATGAAATGATCAGTTATTTGAATAAGAAAATGTGAAAAGAAATTATTGTAAATATTTTGTTTATGTAAAAAAGTAAATAAAAAGAATGAAAGGCATTTGTAAATAAAGTTTCCTTGTGTTTGTTAGTAACTATACTTTTAGAGTTCATGCTTTTTTTCCCACCTCTTTAGTATTTTAAAACTTACTACAAAAGGTAAACTCATGCTGGAATTAATGAGTTGAATTGCTTTACCTCCCCATAAAAATTTTTAGATTGTATGCAAACGCATGCCTAAACGTCATATTATTGTCTGCTACACCTGACTTGGTGAGCAAGTTTCCGAATCGTCCATTCAGTTTGAGCTGAAGAACAATTAGCAGCTGGCCATATTCTGGTCACCAGTTCCAGTTTGAAGCAGTCTGCTGCAGTTATGATGTCATTTGCATACCACCTATAGGTTCACATTTCAACTAGTTTTATGCATAACTTCAGTTTTATCACTTCTCTGCATGATTTGAATGTAAAATTAGCTAAATGAAGTTTCATTTAATATTTACTCATTGGTACAATTTTAAACCCTTCTTTAGTTGTTGAAGAGCTGTTTTATTAATTGCATTGTGAAATTTGTTGAAAAACAAACAGTTATATTTTTTTAGTTCTAATATAATATACTTTATACTTCTCACTGTGTTTCTAAACTGCACCTTAATTTCACATTTTCTTGTTGAAATAATCTACATGCAATTGAAAATTTTTGTAATTGTAATGTAAAATATTGTACAAATTGTTTGCATGAATGATTATTCCATTGTCATCTGCTACTAAATTAAATTCAATCTAATTAAGCTGTATGAAATGCATTCAGAATTTGATTACCTTGGCCTTTAAAAAGCAATTTTTAATTGAACAAAGAAAGACATTAAATCTGTCAAATATTTTATACACATTTTTAATTTTTTTTTCAGTTAAAGACAATGAGGGAAATTAATTTATTGCCAATTGATTGATAAGAGTATAGAAGTTGCAGTTTCTAAAAATGCATAGAAAAAATTAACAGTACTTCTAATTATAAAATAACTAGGTTCAATTATTTTATTTCCTTGTTACTAGTACTGATGAATAGAAAAAGGACTTTAAAAATCATTTTAATGTAAATGTAGTAAGTGTGCAGTAAATGTTTAATCAGTCACTAAACAATTTTATTTTATTGGAATGAATCTTTTAAGGCAGTGTTTTTTAAACCAGTGGTGCCTGCCTTGGGGGTGTGGGGGTCGTAGGAAAAACAGTCAAAGAGCAAGTAATAATGCATGATTTAAATTATTTTTATTCCAAATCATATATATATATATTCTTAAATTGTTTATTCAAACTTTTCTGATAACATTATTTTATAAAAAATCTGATGTGTCCAACACATGACTTCCTTGCACGTCTATTAAATCAAAAGAATTTTCGACGCACTTCCTCCAAACTTATTTGTTTGAAAGAGATAAAATATGAATAATAGTAAGGTTTAGCGATTTCCAGCCAAATAGTTCGATATCGCCAAGCTGAGTTCAATTTGAAAGATTTCCTTCTGACACTTTATTGGGCGATATTTTACCAAAAGCCGACAAACTTGAGATAGTTTGCGAGATTTTGGGATAGCCAAAGTAGTCATTGACCACAGACTTTCAATGAATTGAAGGCATCCATACACCTCAATGTATTTAAAGTCATTTGGTTCACCCTGTAAATAAATTCCCAGTCAATTGCTGTCAAAAAAGATATTGAAAACAGTTAGATATTACAATAATAGTTCTAAATACAAAAGTTCAAAATTCTACGGGTTAAAGTTTTAGAGTTATACAAAACACGAAATAATTTTTGGCGATATTTCGGCGAAACTCGTCAATGTCGACGACATTTGGCGAGATTTTAAGCATGGAGCAAACAATGACAGATTATCGCCAAATTTGGCGACATTTCACCAAAACTCGCCAAGAACAATGAGAAATGGCAATACATTAGGCATGGACCAAATGACTGACTATCTCCAAATTTGGCGATATTTCGGCAAAACTCGCCAAGGTCGAGGATAGACGGTGAGATTTTGGGCATGTACCAAACAATGACTGTCAACAGTTGTATTATATTGAAGATGTCCATAGACATTAAAATACTAAAATTCTTTTCGGTGGTCCTGTAAATAAACTCTCCAGTAGATTGGAACCTCAATGCACAATTAGATGTTACAACAATCTTATATATGAAATTTCATAAAAGTTTTTGAGATTTGAGAGTTGAATATGCACACACGTACACCAAAAGTCGCCAAGCTTGGCGACTTTTGGCATAGTTCTTGAGGTTGGCACGTGACCGTGGTCGGACCATTACCTAACTTATGTGGTAGGACGGTATTGTGCTTGAAATGGATGAATGTCCCTAAAATTGCCATTGACCGTAATGTATTGGAAATCTTTTGAGTGTTCCTGTAGCAGAACTATAAATGATAAAAACCCTTTTTTTATGGAGAAATTCATTTTCTAACTCTTTACAGCATATATCACTTCTGAGTCGTTTGAAATAGCCCAATACCTCTAAAAAACGCTTTGATGAATTTCGGCCCATAGAGCGTAATGTATTTCGAATCTTTTGGGCGGTTCTGTAGATAAACTATCCTGTCGAATGGAATCGAAAGGGGAGGTGCACAACTAGATGTTACAACTATCCAAAATATGAAGTTTCGACATTCTATGCCTAATAGTTTTTGAGATATGCGAGTTTAATGAATTTCGGCCCATTGAGCGTAATGTATTTCGAATGTTTTGGGCGGTCCTGTAGGTAAACTATCCAGTGGAATGGAACCAAAAGGGCAGGTGCATAACTAGATGTTACAACTATCCAAAATATGAAGTTTCGACATTCTATGCCTAATAGTTTTTGAGATATGCGAGTTTAATGAATTTCGGCCCATTGAGCGTAATGTATTTCGAATGTTTTGGGCGGTCCTGTAGGTAAACTATCCAGTGGAATGGAACCAAAAGGGCAGGTGCATAACTAGATGTTACAACTATCCAAAATATGAAGTTTCGACATTCTATGCCTAATAGTTTTTGAGTTAGGCGAGTTTAATGAATTTCGGCCCATAGAGCGTAATGTATTTCGAATCTTTTGGGGGGTCCTGTACATAAACTATCCATTCGATTGCGACCAAAAGGGGAGGTGCACAACTAGATTATAGAACAATCCTAAATATCAAATCTCAACATTCTACGACCAATAGTTTTTGAGATATGCGAGTTACATACATACGTACAGACGGCATGGAAAAACTGGCCACAATAGACTCGCCGCTGGTCAAAATGAGTTGCAGACGCGTTAATATGATCGTGCATGCTAGCCTAAGATGAGATGCATCAAAAAAATTCTTAAAATTAAATTTAGAGGTAGTCAAAATCGGTTTTTTTGTCGAAATTTGCCCCCCAAAATTTTTCGGGATCACATTACTTCCTTATACTACGTACAAGGAAGTAAAAAGGCAAAAATATCAATTGTTGAAGAATGAAAAACTATGTATGATGGAGACCGGTATGCCTTTGCAAGATGTCCACTAATGTCAGGAGGCAAAAATAGTATCATTAGTAGCATTTTTGTATGATTTTGTACTTAAGAAATAAACATGCCATTCAGCTTCAGAGGAAAGAGTGAATAAAACAACAAATTAAAAACTGCATAAGTTATATATGAAGCATATAATACATTTAAAAAAGAAATCAGTTTTAAACACATAACATTATTTTTAAAAATCTGATGTGGACACCACAAGACTTCCTTGTACATCTGTTAAATCATAAATACTTTCGGTGCACATTATCTAAACTTTCTTATTAAAAGAGGTAAAATACTGCAATAACATTAAGGTTTAGCGATTGCTAGCCCAATATTTGAGATTTCGCCAAGCCGGGTTCAGTTTAAAACATTTATGTTTGGCACTTAATTGGGTGATTTTTTGCAAAAAGCTGACAAACTTGAGATAGTTAGCGAAATTTTGGTCATTGCTGAAATAATGATTCATCAGACTTTTAATGAATTGAAGGTATCCATAGACTTTAATGTATTTAGTCTTTTGGGTGTACATAAATTACTCAGTCATCTGCAATCAAAAAAGAAATGCACACTTGTATGTCACACTAGGTCTAAATACAAAGTCTCAACATTTTATGGTAAACAGTTTTAGAGTTATACAAAATGCTTAATTATTTTTGGCACCAAGTTTGGCGATATTTCGGCAAAATTCACCAAGATTGATGACAAATAGAGGAATTTTGGGCATGGGCTGATTGACTACAGATATAATATATTGAAAATGTCCTTACACATTAATGTATTGAAATTCTTTTAGATAGTCCTGTAAATAGATTTGTGAACCAAAAATAGAGGTGCACAAATACATGTTATAACAATCTTATACATACTAAAAGTTGCGACATTTGGCATAATTTTTGAGGAAGGCACATGACCAAAGATGGTATTGAGCTTGAAATGGATAAATGTCTCTAAAACTGCCATTGACCATAATGTGTTGGAATTTTTTTTTTTTACTGTTCCTGTAGAAGAACTATAGATGATAAAGACATTATTTTCAATGGAGAGATTCCTTTTCTAATCCTTAACAACATATATCACTTTGGAGTCGTTTGAAATAGCCTAACATCTCTAAAATACGCTTCAGTGAGTTTCTGCCCATAGAACGTAATGTATGGAAAATCTTTTGGGTGGCTCTGTAAATAAACTATCCAGTCGATTGCAATCAAAAGGGAGGTTACAATAATCCTAACATAAAACTTCAATATTCTATGACCAATAGTTTTTGAGATATGCGAGTTGCATACATACGTACAGACATCAGGGAAAAACTGGTCAAAAAGGGCTGTACATGCATTTATATGAACACACATACATCAGTATGAGATGTCTCGCAAAAACTCTTTAAAGTAAATTTAAAGGTAGTCAAAATCTGGGTACTGGAATTTTTCGCGATCGTATTACTTCGTACAAGGAAGTAAAAAAACAGTCAATTAGTTTCAAAATATATTAACATTGAATTTAAAACAGTGAGTATGAATTGACAGCTTTCAGGATAGCTTAAATGTGGATTCAACTCTGCACCTCTGATGAGTGCTAAGTGCCATCTGAGTAAGTTCGAATAAACAAGAGCTCAGTTTTCGCAATGCAGTGATTGTTTGGTTAGAGAAATGGAAAGCAACAAGCATGGGCACGCATAGAAATATATTTAGGTAGGGAAAAAAACTTCAAAAATTTCTCTAGAGAGAGGTAAATTTCACACTTGAACATTTTGAGTTATTTTGATTTGTGATGCACTTTTGTTTATATCATAATACACTGAATATTCTACGATTAAAATATGGATTAGAATGTTTGATGACTAACCAATTGAAAGTTTGAAAATGACTTTTTTTGTTCAAAAAAGTTACCCAAGTCGCCTTATCTTTAAATTAGTATCAAAAATTACCTATTTAGTCGCCATTGGACACCCTGCCTTTGTAGGAGGGTTACCAACCTAGGCTGGGAACCACTGTTTTTAAGGTGCAAAAATTCAAATCTAATTCAGTTAATTAAAAATTAGTAAATTGAAATACATTAAATGTTACATAAGAACTAGATTTCAGTTTTTAAAAAAAGCTGTCAAATTTGTATATATGAATGGAAATTCATGATGTTATAAAAATGTACACTAAACCAGTGTTTTTTAAACTCCAGCATACATGTAGTTTGGAGCCTACCTATTTTAATGTGGTGTGACCCATAGCCTTTTCAATAAGCTGTAGGTTTCTCACCAGTATAAATTCTTTTTTTTAAAAGGGGAGGAAAGTCATTGGCATTCCATGAAAACTATTAATTACTGCTGAGAGAACTTTTGGAACCATAAATATAATGATCACATACACTGCAGTTTTTGGTAGGTTGGTAATCAAACAACGTATCTCGCATAATTTTGTTTTCTTAGAACTAGAGTTCATATTGCGCTTTTATCATTTAAAATTATACGGTTTTGAAAAGACAGCCGGGGGATACCACGGGGGCATGGGCAATTCCCAGAAGTTTGGATTTTTCTTAATTGGATGTCAATAACTCGAGCATTGTGAGAAATTCTACCTTTTTCACTTTTTGGGCACTCCCCAAAATTTTTTTCTCACTACGTCTTTGGCTTCAAAAGCCTTGAATCTGCCAAGAGGTACTAAAAGTACTTTATTTTATACAGAAATTTATAGTAATTCAACTGATATTTAAAAGTATTGGCATGAAACAAAAACTTGCACCTTGACCTTTTATCATCTTATTTATAAATGAAAAATATGCTCTTCCTCTGAAAGGTATTTTAATTCTTTCCAGCTGGGCGCTGATAGATTTTTGAAAAATAACCAAAATCTCTGGTGAATATTTTTGTGAAGTCAAAGATGCCTTTGGTAGTAAAGTATGCCTGGAGAAAATATTTTTAACATGCTGTATGAAGAAATTATTATAATTTAAAAAGCTGGCATACACAGTTTCAAACCAGAAGTAAATTTCAAAATCACCCCAATGCTGTATTCAGTAGAAAAAACACTCAAAATACTGGTGTTAAACAATAAAGTAAATAAAAAACTTTGTAAAAAACACACATAAGATGTTATAGGTAAAAAGATACGCACGTTTCGACCAAAAATTGTTTTGGCCTTCATCAGTCCTAGCCCCGACAGTCATGGATGGAATTTTTCTGTTTGTCTTGATCAAATATAAATTTCTCAGACTTTCTGAGGCAGTCAATAACAGAAACCTTTAAGTATACTATGATTAGAGAATGAATTGTTAAAAGGAAAATTTTAAACATTGTCATCAGAAGTATCCTTGCATATATTTTAACAAGGCTGTTCTATAATAAACCATTCTTCTCTGTTTGGTTATTACATTTTTTTAATTACAATTTCAAGAATCAATGCATGTTTTAAATCACTATAAATGTAGGTATATCTATATCCTTTTAAGAAATTATATACTTGGATTTCAATTAAAAGCTTTCTAACTATGCTAGACTTAAAGACAAATTAGAATGCCACTTCACTATTCACTTTTATAAATTGTCAACCTATAAAAGTTAAGAAAATTTAAGGAAGAAATCTTAATCATGTGATATTTTTAATATTTTTCAGCCTCTGTTCATTTTTAAAGCCAGTTTTATGCTTGATTTTTTATGAAAGGTTTTCTTATTCAAAGGCAGACACTGTTTTTACCTCAGAGGAAAATTTAATAGGTGAAGAGAGCGATTGTAACCTTAAAACTGAAACAAGTATATAAGCCACATGACTAGTGTTGCAAAAAGCATTTAACTTCCTCAGCCTCTCGTTTTGCTATCTAGGGGGGAAAATGCTTGATATTGCAGAACAGACAGCCAAATCCAATAATTTTGTCAGTGACCAGGATCGGATTGCCAACTAGGCCACGGCCTCTAGATTTTTAGGAGCCTCAAATGATTGAATAGAATTTAAAGTATTCTGGAGAATTTACAGTCAGACTTATTTTGATTAATATAGTCTGGTAAAAAAAGAAAATTAAATCAGGTGAAACCACTGGCGTGGCCAGAAATTTTTCATTGGGGGGGAAGGTTTACGACTACTGCAACTCACCTATATGCATACTTGTGTGTGATAACGGAGTGAAGAAAATACATTTTGTATGACAAAAAATTCCTCATGGGGGGAGGGTGTGTGACCCCCCCCCCCCTGGCTACGCCACTGGGAGAAACACATCAACAGCAAAAAGTTTGCTGTCAATTTGGGCATACTATGACGAATAGTTTAATCTTTCCACTCCAATTCTTGTAAAGATGTTACTGAAGTGTTTTCACGACACAAGATTAACTAAGACACTAACGTATTTGCTTAACCAGTGCTCTTAAAAATATGCTAATACTTTTAACTCTAACAAATATCCATGTGCAGTATGTTCACATAAAGAAAATTCAACTGTATAGGGGCGCCTGCAAAGATTAATAGCTTAGGAACCCTGTCAGTTTTTATCGAGCTTTGTTTGCGACACTGTTATCTTAACTTAAACTTTCCCTGGAAAACACAATAGGATGCTCTCTGACCATTGTACAACCTGAGGTAGCATTATTTTCGGAAACTTGCATAAGGCAAACAACAATGGGTTACTTTTGCAAGGATTTAAGCTAATATGATTTAAAAAACTTATATTTGCAGTACTTATGAATGTACTATAAAAAAAAATCTTTAGGAGATTAAGACATACTTTTCCAGGTAATCTTTGTTAAGATCAAATTTTTCTATCAACCATAATATAACCATATATCCACCTTAAAAAAGTACTAATCAGAACTACTATAATAGATAAAACAATTAAAAATTGCTTTTACAAACTTATTTTATATAGTAATGAAGCATTTGCTTATAAAATAGCAAGAAAACACTGAAATTTGTAGATTCTGAATGAATTAAAAATTGCTTAGCCACAAATTATGAGTTTTCATCAAGTAGTTGATCAGATTTGTAAAAATGTTAACAGGAAGCTGGTACATCAAGCATAAATTTAAGAAATTTTATGCTATAACACATAAAAGCACTTGCTATGGTCAAATTTTCAGTTTGTCATGATGACGTGACTATTATCTGATGACAAGGATTTATTTGATATCCATTGCTGTTATAAGTGAGTTATCTTAAAGAAAAACATTTTTTTAATGAACTTTTTGTAATTTTTTTATATTACAGTAGTGGGTTACGTGTATTGCTGTTATGCCTGAAAAAAATACAGTTGAACCTTGTTATCTCAACATTTGGTTTTCAGGACTTTTCAAAGTCCTGGTTCTACATTAGCAGAATGTTGCAATAATTGAAATTGCATAGGGACAACATCTTTTTTGCGGTCCCAAGAGTGATAGGGCAGTGAGGTTCGGCTGTAACAAAAAGTGAATAAAAGACAAAAATAATTACTTTTTATGTTTTATACTAATCTTTTTATAAATTGTTAAGTTTAGAACTATGTCAATTTTATATTTATATAGGTTGAAATTGTAAAAGAATCCTAGATTCTCTAAAATTGTAAAGAGTTATCAATGCTGATATTGGATTGTACATAAATTCATTATTGTTTCATTAAAATCATTTTTTGCATTTGCTTTCCAGTCATAATGTACATTAAATTAAAATTGTTGTTGCTTATGAAATATTTACTATAAAAATTTTAATTTTGAAATATTCATATTTAACACTTAAATTACAGTTATAACTTAATTAAGGGAGTAGTTATAATACAGTACACTGAAGAGCCGAAACATGATGACCACCTTCTCAATAATGCATTGTGCCTCCTTTGGCCTTCAAAACAGCTGCAACTTGCCTGGGCATGGATGCCACAAGTTCTTGGTAGACAACTGGAGACAGGTTGTACTAAATATTTAAGCAGGGTTCACATAAAGTCGAGATATTGGAACATGGTTGTGTTTGAGCTCTCAGCTCCACTCCATGTAATCCCAAAAATGCTCTATGGAATTAAGATATGGCGAGTTAGGTGGCCAGGACATTAATTGGAATTCATCACTATACTCCTCGAACCACTCTAACATAATTCCAGCTTTGTGACATGGTGCATTGTCTTGGTTGGGAAGGCATATGATAAGAGAGCAACTGATATGCCATGATGTTCAGCTAGTCCGCAGCATTCATAGTCTGTTCTACCACAACTACAGATCCCAGAGCTGCTCAAGAGAACATCCCCCAAAGCATAATACCATTGCCACTAGCCTGTGAATAAAGCTGTACAAGAGGTGAGCAGCTGTTCTCCTGAAGACAGCATACCCTGACACTACCATTGACATGCTGAAGAAACCAGGATTCATCCGACCAGACAACTCTCTTCCACATATCTATAGTTGGAGTCTCAATG
Source organism: Cheiracanthium punctorium (assembly GCA_038373885.1). NCBI lineage: Eukaryota > Metazoa > Arthropoda > Arachnida > Araneae > Cheiracanthiidae > Cheiracanthium > Cheiracanthium punctorium. The sequence continues at coordinate 29,293 of JAWZYV010014241.1, forward strand.
TTACTGTGCTCACTGTAGACATAGTTGAAAATGATGCTTGGTAAGCAGAGGCACACAAATGGGACGTCTGCTCTGCAGTCCCATATTCAATAGTGTCTGCTGAACTGCTTGTTCTTGGACCTGCATTGTATTGGGCTTCAGCTGAGCCACTGTCTGTCACTGATTTTGCTGTACTAGATGAGACAGTCTCCAACATTCTTTCTTTGATGATGCGTGGATGCTCAACATCTTGGCATCTACTGCTGGTTTCACCGTCGTTAATCCACTTTTTATAAATACTAATAATGGCAGATTGTTCAATTGACCAGTTGTGCAGTTTTGGAGATATTTGTTCAGTCTTCAGGCCATTACAATCTGCCCATTCGCTTAGATCAACAGCCTTTCCCATCACTCACAAACGTAAGTGCAACAGTGATTCCTTACCTTCTCCCACAACAATTAAATACCATTCCCACTTAATTACTTGCTCTCCATGTCATCCAGACGAGTTCATTGAAAAATGTGGCGGTTGTCATAATGTTTTGGCTTGTCAGTATATATGTGGGTGAAGAAGTTTTGTATTTTACCTTTAAAATGAGCCTTGAGTGAAAAAGAAAAGGAATATTTTAATTTACAAATTAAAAAAAAAGTGCATCTACTTTTGCACTAGTTTTTTTAAAATAAAGTGATATTCCGGTAGCCGATGATACTTTCAAAATCTGCCTTTGTTTGGCAAATATTTGGCAGTAACATAAAACTGCTCTTTCACAGTCTACATAATTATGTAAAACCGAAAGTGCTCGCTTTGCTTTGCATGTTTGTTCTGGAAACTTTTGGGAAATAGCCTCTGAATTCCAAAATCTAAGTTTTCAGCAGAACATTCCTAGACATACCTCTTGTAAGCAGCATACTCAAGTCTTATTTGTAAATCATCAAATCCCGGTATATTGTTAAGTCTTCATTATCAACATTCATGTTGGACAAATTGGTCTGGGTCAAACACTCAACCCCCTTTCATGAATTTCAAACCACTTATTGGGTGTGAAAAGGAGAAAATGGCATTTTCCCCATCTATGATCCCAAATCGGGATACAAAGAGTTTTTGAAGAAAAAATTAAGAAATAAAAAGTTTTCCAAAAAATGCAATGTTATGCAGAAAATTGTAGTTTATGTGAAGAATTGCAAATTATGCAAAATTCCACATTTTTGCTTATTTTATAAGGCCCTAATTATACGAAAAACATTAATATGAAACATTCATACTAATTTTTTATACAAAAGCTAATTTTAAAAATTGAAGATAATTAGTCTGTTCTAAATTCTGAGAGACCACACATCATAACACATTCACACTAAGTAGCCTGCAGGCTCAGCATAACTAGGCTGTAGCAGTTTAAAGCAGACGCTGTACTTTTTTCTTAAAATAGATATAACTTGTCTTTTATCAGACAGGCAGCTGTTGATTAGGTCTTTATGCATACATGACTATTTCACTTAAAAGGCTCTTGGTTAAAGGCTAAAACTTGACTTCCCAAATATTTATCTTTGCGAATAAATTTGATTGAACTTAATTGAATGCAATGTTCAGATGCTGGTGCACTTTAAATAATTTGAGTGTAAAAGCCACAGTGTATAAGAATACTTTTATGTAGCACTGTAAAAAACTGAGCTCAAACTAGGTATAAATATAATAGATCACTGCCTTATATACTGTATAGATTACAATCAAACATGCCATATAGATCCAAGCACACTTTTAAGAATTTGCATCTATAAAAATTCCTTTTGCAATCTTGTGAACAAGCTATCAGCTGTACACACACCAAAACCTATGCCGGTCATGTGATTGTGACCTATAATATACATACTAAATGTGATCAATCAAATGCACCATTTAAATGCTAGCACTCGTAAGTATTTCTTTCCGTAGGCCGTAATGTATAAGAAATCTTTTTTGTAGCCCTGTAAAAAAAAAAAAAAAATGTAAGATCAATGTACACCAAAATCAATGCTGGTCATATGAGAGTCATCTATAATATATATACACTAAAACTTCTTTGAACGACCTAAGTCACCCCCTTATCCAATGACCAAAATTTTTAATGTACTGATTTTTTACCCTATGTACTTAATGTTAAAATATCCTCCAGAAGAGACCACACAACCCTCTAAAAGAGACCAGGCCAGGTTCCTTGTCCAAAAATTTTCTAGTTTTTTTCTGGAAGTAAAGTAAACAAAAACTACATTCCAAACCAGTCGCTCTACTCTAAAGTGAGAGCAGGTGCAAGTACATGTACACATCATGCGCGAATTTTGTAGTTTAGAGAAGAGATATATCTAGGAAACGAGTTATTTTACGATTGGAGCAGTGAATTGATGTAATCCAATCAAATGAAAATTGAAATTCAGAGAGGAAATTGTCTGTTATTTTTGGTTGGGGAAAAACCCCCAAAAAGCAAATTAAGCAAATAGATTTTATTATGGAAAATTCAGAATGTACAAGGATAAATGTCCTTTTGTCAGATGCAAAAAGTAAAGTGAAAGAGGAGCATTCTCAGAGAGAGAAAAAGAAAGAAACAGTCCAAAATTTCTAAATATTTTATATAAATTTTAATAATATGTTTGTATAAATACATATGTATTAGTATGCAATTACATAAATAACAAAACAATCAATATTTTTTAGCATTTTATTCCCCTGGGCTATCAAATATTTATACTTCTTCAGACATGCTACAGCTCTTCAGAAAAAAAGGCTGAAAATTTTGCGCGACGTTAGGGTTGCTAGTGAAACTAAAATCTATATAAGCATATCAAAATCACATGGCTTTTAAGAGATTTTTATAAATAAGTATAACACTTTATTATTTTAAAATTTGAAGATTGAGACATAGCAAAACATCAGGTTGGCTATGTAAACTAGTTATATGAATTTAAAATTTTAATAACTAAACTTTAAGGAGTATATTTATAGAAGGAAATTACACAATAGGAAAACACACTTGGATTCTCACATCTATTTAATTTCAAAGTTGTAATTTCTAGATTGCAAAAATTAACATAAAATCACATTTGAATTCAGTTAAAACAACTTATATCAATTTAAATTATAACTAAAGACTATATTTCTAGTAGAAAATTAGGGCACTTAGCAAAAAGTTTTAAGATAATAAGCTATTTTTAGCTGCAGCAGAAGTTTTGTTGCACTTTTTAAGGGAAACAAAAATTACAACAAAAACAAAAAAATGTATGTTTTTTTATTCTTCTAATGAGGCTATAAGTCCAATGATATAATGCCCAGTTCGAATATGTTTTCAGTCGGCAAAGCCCCCCCCCCCCCCCCATTTACACATCTGAAAATTTTAATGCATATTTGCATCAATCCCTGGAATGATAAAATTTAATGCTGTAAAGACGGAATTCCACTATTAGGCAGAAAAGTAGCATGTCTGCTTCTTTGAGCGACCACCCCTCTTACTGGCCAAATTTTCATGGAACGAAGGATGGTCGCTCCCAAGAAGTTTTAATGTAATACCAAATTTGAGCTCAATTGAATGCATTGCATAGGAGCTATTAACACATACATATACATATATATACTAACACATACATATATCACCTAAAAAAAAAATTAATTAATCAAAATTTTGAAGTCGAATCTTTCTGTGATGACACTTTTCTTATATAGTAGTACATGTTCAGAAAGTAAAAAAAGTGCAAAATATTATGACTCATCCACTACTGGAGCTCATGTTCCTTTGTCTGAAAGGATGGCATGTTTAATCATCCCAACTAGGCATCCATTTGTAATTATAACTACTCTTGTATTTCAAACATATTGATAAATTAGTAATGCTTTATACTATGTTCGCTCATTTGAAATTTTGTATTATCAGTATTATTCTCCACAGATATATATATATATATGTCAAATTTTTTATGTATTACTTTCTTCCTACATTTCTGTTCATCTAATTATTTATTACCATTACATAATTTTCTAAAAACAGATCTGAAAGAACATATTCATATCTTGGTTTTTCATAAATACATATTTTTTTCTGTAATCAAGTTTTTAAATGTAACTGATTTTTTTATTGTTTTGAACAGTAAAGCATGTGACCAAATAGCTTTGTATTTTGAATTTTTATTTTTTAAAATATTTACTAATTTTTTACATAATTTTGTTAAATAGAACAATATTTATATTGTATTATAGTCCAAGTTGTAGATAAAGATTAATATATACTGAAAATTAGCATTTTAAGTAACACTTGCAAGTTGTACACTATCAAGTACAGTATTCCAAAAGAACTCTCGAAACTTTAATCATTTGACTTTCACTATTTTAATTTATTATAGGAAATAGTGTGATAAATTAGTAATGCTATAGAATATAAATTTTGCTTAATATTCTTGAAAAAAATTGTTTCATGATTAAAAAACAGATGAATCAAAATGACTAAAAAAGTGAATGATAAAAATTATTATACTTTTTTCAAACATTAGGAATATTTCTCTGTATAAATGCCTAGTTATAAACATAAAGTCTAAAACAAAAAATAATTTTTAAAAACTAATAATATTAAAAAATTGAAATTATTTATTTTACACAAGCTTTTGCCAGCATTTGTATATCTTCATTAGAAAAAACAGCAAACTTTTTCATTTCCTGTCCCCCCCCCCCAGGAGTTGTGAACCTTAATGCTTGTGTAATAATATTGACAGAAATATATTAGTTGCATGGCAGGCATGCTATTAAAGTAGTATTTGAAAATAATGACCTAGGATAATAATCAGATATTTACGAACTCTATAGAAATTGAATATTGAATGCACATGGTATGGTGCATCAACACCTGGCAAAATTTAACACTTGTGTAATGTAACAAAAACAACTTTGCAAAGACTATCTGGGGGTTTAGAACAGCAGTATAAAATGGGAATAATGTTTCATCCGTCAGAAAAGTCTGGAAAATGCAAAATGGGTCAGGAAAATTCTCCCCCCAAAAAAATATTTGTAAGATGTAGAACACATCATGAACGGCCGTAAAATTTCTTGTTCCCTGAATCTGGCAACGTCAAAGACGCCGGAACGCATGTATTTGCCGAGATCGTAATGACTCAAAGAAAATGGCTATCCAGTAGCGATTGTAGTAAATCAAAAGAAAATTAGTAAAAGATTAGAAATGTTAAAATTTATTAATGTTAATATATTATTTAAGGGAACTAAGAGATCGTTATATAAAAAAAATATTTGTCAGCCATAAAAAAAAAATTTTATCAGCCACCAAAAACACAAAAATTATTAAATACAAAATTAATTATCAAAATCATTAAAGCAGTTTTCAACATATATGTAACCCATTATGAAAGAACTATATCCGGTATTTCACTTAGAAAAATATGTATCTGTCATTTAGCGCGCAATTAATGACAAGCACATGGATCTCTAAATTACAAATCCAACTGACACAAATCCCCCATAATGTCCCCACATACCCAAAAACTTAATTTCTCTGGGCGAAATTATCTTAAATATAACTTACTTAATTATTTTCATTTTTTTTTCAAATAAGAACTTTTAATACAATAAAAACCCGTTAATTTTCCACTTAGTCTAAATGTTATTTATTCTTTACGACACAACAAATACCTTCCCCTTACGAAAAAGAAAATTGTAACAATTTTTTTTTTTTTTTTTTTTTTTTTTTTTTTTTACCTGTGCAAATGGCATAACACATCATAATCACATACAAACATTATCGAAACTGATCATGTAACATCTATCATTCTCAAACACAATACAAAATCAACCGTTACTACAAAGTGTGTTGTTGATAATAGTTTCCTTTGGCCCCGACACATCATGGAAAAAAAATATAAAACACTATATATCACACCTGACTAGCACTTCATTTATGATTTCAAAAACAATACTTGACAAAGATACTCAACATATCACTTTGTGAATTGTGAAGATATTAGTGCAGATTAGTCCATTGTTTAGAAAAAATCTTACATATTGAGTTCACGAAGATGGTAAGACGTGTTAGAGTCTATAGTTTAGAACCATTCACAAAAACGTCCATAAATTGTCCATGTTCATTCCATATGTAACTGTGACTCATTAATCAAGCTTGTCATCACCCTAAAATTCGGCAGAAAGTCTACACCTCCATCTGCAGCTGTCAGTGTAGTCTCTGATGTCCAGTCTTCACTTTAATCACACAGTGTTTATATTATTTTACAAAACCCTGAACATTATGTGGACATAAATTATAACCCCCTATCGTTTGTGGTGTAGAAATAACCTGTGTACTTGAGTCTGATAGGCCCCCGTTACCAACATTACTTTGCCCATTCTCTGTCGAGTGTTCTGAATTACTCTGATCAGAGCTGGACACCGTATCACTGTTTTGGCTATCTACTCGTGACCTGACCTCCTCTATTACCACCTGCGAGTCATTATTGGGATCTTATTGGGATCTACTGGACTTGTGTGTTCATATCTCCTATGCCTACAACAAGGTAAAAATTGATAATTGAGGGGATCTATGTCTTGCTCTACATCCTCTAAAACAGGCTCATCATCTGCCTCTTCAGGTTTATCTAACTCAGGCATGGAAGGAAATACTATTCTTTCAGCAAGTTTAGTTAACCTGTCTGCATGAACCAATTGTTGATCTTTGGGATTGTTTACATGTACAACTATATAATTTACATTACTTGTTTTTTCCTTAACTCTATAAATCCCTTTATTCACTACTGTGAATTTCTTTGATTGTCCCATTTTTAGCTGAGGTGTGTACAGCAAGACTAGATCTCCAACAACTATTTTCTTATCCCTACAGTGTTTCTCTCTATATTTCTCTTAGTTTCAGCAGCCTTTATTAAATTATCTTTTACTATTTTAAATGTCTTTTGTAATCTAACCTCTATGTCTTCACTTAAATCTCGTGTGTCTGCATAGGACCTGAAGGTAGGTTTAACAATCAAATCCACTGGTAGAGTCAGATCTCTTCCATAAATCAAATGAGCAGGAGTGTCTTTTAATGCAAAGTGTAAATGCTTATCCCAATCATGGCCAGTTTTATCCACTAAAAATTTTAACGAATTAATAATTGTGGCATTCACTTTCTCTACAACGCCGTCCGAACTTGGGTGGTAACTTGTTGTGAAATGTTTTCGAATTTTAAGTTTATCATAGACTTTAAGAATAGCTTCAGACAAAAAGGAACTACCTCTATCTGTTATGAGATGTTCAGGTATGCCATGTTGACATATAAATTTTTCAAAGTTATCATATGAGTTTGTAAGTCTGTTACAGGGTAAGCTTCTACCCAACGTGTAAAATAATCACTTATAACAATAACATGTCTGTGTCCTGCCTCAGTGATTAGAAGAGGTCCAACTGCATCCATTCCTATCTGTTGAAAAGGTCTACTGGTAACTTCTATTCTTTGTAATGGCGCCTTTTGGTTTTTCTTAAATCCCTTTCTTTCCTGACAAGGTATGCAAGACTTTACATGGTTTAAAACATGTTTATATAATCCCCACCAAAAATATTTGTCTTTTATTCATAGTAAAGTTCTTTTGAAACCAGGGTGTGCAACCGTGGGAGAATCATGAGCTAAAGTTAAAATCTCTGAAATTAATGTCTTAGGTATAACCAACTTTTCTGGGTTGGTCTGTCTATCATTAGAATTGTGTTTTAAGCAATAAAGTAAATTGTTTTTCTTAAAAAAAGGTTATCTCATTAATTCTAAGTTCTACATTATCCTCATTTAACTGATTTAGTATTTCAGCACATTTACTGTCATTTTCTTGTAATGTTTTAACCCTGTCTGTTGAAAGAGATTCAGTGTGGACTTGTTCGATAACATTGATGGCATTTACAGGTCTCGACAACACATCAGCAGGAACATTTTGCCTACCCGGTATATGTTTAATCTCATAATTGTATCCCTGTAAACTTAAAGCCCATCTTGTGACTCGACCACCATCTTTCAGTTTAAGTGCATACTCCAAAGATTTTTGATCACGCTACAAAATGAATTTCTTACCTCCATACAAATAATTTCTAAAATGATTGATGCCCCACACCACAGCTAATGCCTCTCTTTCGTATACACTATATCTAGTTTCAGCATCATTTAGACGTCTACTGGCATATCCTACAGGGTGTAAATAACCATCCTCCCCTTTTTGGCTTAAAACTGCTCCTATCGCAACACCTGAAGCATCAGTGTTTAGAGTAAATTCCCTGTTCATGTTTGGAATAATTAAGCATGGATATGATATTAATTTCTCCTTTAAAGTATCAAAAGCGAGTTAGTTGTTCATTATCCCCCCAGTTAAATTTTACTGATCCCTTAGTTAATCATGTTAAAGGTAAGGCTATTTCGGCAAAGTTTTCGATAAATTTTCTGTAAAAATTGCAAAGACCCAAAAACGAACGTACATTTTTCCTAGTCTTAGGTACTGGAAAGCCCTTTACAGCATCAATATTACGTGTATCGGGAAAAATTTTATCGTTAGTTACTTGAAAACCCAAATACGAAATCTTATCTTTAATTAATTGGCATTTTCCTGGATTTATTTTGAGGTTGTGTTTTCCTAACCTAGTGAATACTACATCTAACTTTTCAAGATGTTCCTCAAAAGTTGTTGAAGAGATAATTAAGTCGTCTAAGTAAGTATTTATGTTTTAATTACTTAACCCGGCCAAAACAATATTAAGTAATCTTTGAAAGGAAGACGCAGCATTTTTGAGTCCCCGAGGGAGACGATTAAAATGAAATAAACCAAATTCGGTCGTAAAAGCAGTCTTATGTCTATCCTGTGGATCAAGCTCCATTTGCCAATATCCAGAGCAAAGATCAAGAGATGAGAAAAACTTTGCCCCTTCTAAAGAATCTAACAATTCAGAAATCAAAGGTAAAGGCATTGTTTTCAAATTAAGTTTTCTATAGTTACAAACTAATCGGTAAGTATTATTTTTTTCTTTACTAAAATAACAGGTGCTGCATAGGGAGAATCACTCATAGATATTGTACCTGTGTCTAATAACTGGTCTAGCTGAGCTTTTAATTCTTCCCTTAAAGCATAAGTAGCCCTATAGGGTCTTTGTCTAACGAGTATCTCATCGGTGACATAAATTCTGTGTTTCAAAGTTTTACAGCCAGTCAGTTGCGACACAGATTCAGCAAAAACTGACTTATGTTTTTCAAGTAGTTTCATTAATTTAATCTTTTTCTCCTCTTCTAAATGATCCAATTGAAATTTTCCCCATATAAATAAAAATCATCCTCCAACGTCCTAGCTTCCCCAACGTTTACGTGAGTGGCCTCCGATTGTACAACTTCAACAGGTTCAATTTGAACAAGATTAGTGTTTTTATTTATATGGACTTTACAGTTTGAAAAATTGGCTACTTTAACAAAGAAGCTGTTATTATTATTGTCATTTATAGAGTGAGATATGGTCCAATCACTATTTAAAGAATGTGTAGATGGTGAAATTAATACATGAGGAGTGTTTTGAAAATTTGCCTTTACTTTAACTTCAATTATCTGCTCACTTAAAGGAGGGATGATATGTTTCTTTACACTATAACCAAAAACAAACTCTTTTTCTGTACAAATACAATTAACTTCATTACCCACTGACCTATTGTCCCAATAAATATCCCCTTTCTCGTGTATTAATTTTGAATGTGGAATATCTATGATTAGGTTATTGTCTTTTAAGAATTTCATGCCCAAAATAATATCGTAATTTACATAAGTAGTAGGAGCAATATAAAAATCTGAATGTATTGACAAATTTCCAACATTTAATTCTACCTTAACTTTGTCATTTAAAAACATATCGTTGAGAGTTATGCCTACTACTCTTAAAGCACAAGTTTCCCTATCCAAAATTAAATTCTCTCTGATCAACCTTTCTGTAGTCTCTTTCTTCATCAAATTAATCGAAGCTCCCATATCAATTAAAGCTCTAAGTTTGATTTCCCCTACTTTACAGATTATTATGGGCAGTTTGTCTTTGTTGTTGTGGGTAGTGTTGATTTGCATGCACTCATGGGGTCAGAAGGATAGGGACAGAACAGATCGCAAGGTTTTAGAAGTAATAGGAGGGATAATTTAACACTAGAACGCCCGATGGAGTCCTTTCGACTCCGAGTGTTATTAAAATACTGGTATCACTCTGGAATTTTAATTTTAATTATTTTCCTTCCGTGACTTTTATTATTTTTTCTTACTCTATTTATTCTGAAAATTCTAACTTATTTGCTTATTTTGTTAATTAGTTATAAGCAAATACCCCTAGAACGCCCGTGAGAGTCGAATCGACTCCACAGAAAGATAAACAGAATTTTGAGACCTTGGAATTGGTTATCGTTGTCTATGTGATAGAAACAGATTTTCTTTTCTTCTTTCCACCCCTTTGTTGGGGGAAATTGGTTAGTTCCGCGCACCTGCTGAAAATGTTGCCATTTTCTTTTGAAATATGCTCAGTTAGTTACTTTTACTTTGTTCCATTTCAAATCGTGTCAGTCTTTTTTTTCTTTATAGCTAAGCAACTGTGTTCTCAATAATAAAATAGAATATATTTCAATATGTCGCGGAAAAAAGGTCTAACACCAGAAGAAATAACTGCTCTTTTACGAGAGCTTTCAGAATGAATCGGAAGTGATGAATCGAAGAATGAGGAAATAAGTGAGGAGACAAGCATTTATTCAATTATTAGCGGACAACTTACGTAAAAATTATACCTCTGCAAAAACTGAAGTAAAAAGAAAGCATTCCATGGAGCAGCCACCCGAAACAGAAGCACCCAAGAGAAGTAAATGTGAAATAAAACTTTGTAAAGGAAACATGACCTTCAAAGAGGGGCGTAGCCAGAAATTTTTCATGGGGGGGGGGGGGTTACGACTACTACAACTCATACATATGTATACGTGTGTGTGATAATGTAGTGCAGAATATGCATTTTGTATGGCAAAAAATTCCTCATGGGAGGGAGGGGGGTTATTACCGCCCTAACCCCCCCCCCCCCCCCTGGCTACGTCCCTGCCTTCAAAGATTGTAAATTATGTTGGAAAAAAGTTTGTGGAAAATGCTTAGACAAGACTGAATGAATATACTTGCATCACCTGTATTCCAGAAAATTAATTTGTAAAAATATTCCGTAAGTATTTGATTCTATTGTGTATTGCAATGTATTTGTGAAAATGTGCATTTAAATGTTTTCTTTCATTTGAAAAAATGGGATATTATGTTAAATATATGCTAAAATGCTCTAATTTAATCATTTCCTTATTTCTGTGTGCCTAGTTCCTGTGTTGTATATTATTAAACCTTCTAAAACAGGCAGGAGTCGAAACGACTCCGGCGGGCGTTTTAGGTGGTAAAAACCAGTGGGCGTTCTAGTGTTAAACTAGAAAAGGGGCAAAGCGGAGAAGCACGACCGTCTTTGACTCCGATTACCCCTTTCCCGACAAAATCTACTTATGTGGCCTGGCTTTCCGCAAAAATAACAAATTATGTGTTGTTGGTGTGTCCTCGTGGCTGGCTTATGCGCTATAGCCTCCTGTAATTTTGCCATGTCCTGCTCTAATTTTTTTGTGGTTTTCTAGAGAGGTAGCCTGTAGTAGATGTTTAATTTCTTGCAAGTCTCTCTCTATTGGAGTTGCCTGTGAGCTCACCGCTCCAAAATTAATAGTGGCTGAACTCTGTTCTAAACTAGAGCACTCCTCCTCTTTGAGCACTAACTGCCAAATGTCTTCAAATTTTCCGTGCTTTTGGGACATGACGAATCTCCTAACTGACGGCTGTAGCCCAGCCAAAGCCTGTGAGACTAACATTTTCTCCCTACTAGTCTCATCCTCAAAACATCTATGCGCCAAACCTTGCAGACGTGATAAAAATGTTCGTGGGGCTCAATGTTATTTTGTGTGCACGTAGTAAATTGAAGGAGATAATTTGTCGAGCCTGTTTTCGTGAATCTGTCTTTCAGTGTTTTCTTGAATGTCTCTAACTTGGTATCAATTAACTGAGGCTGGGATCTAACAAATCTAGCAGCCTCCCCTACTAATTTCATTTTTGTTACAAATAACATATGTTCTTCATTTCACCCGGCAAATTTTGCTACTTCCGATATTTGATCTAGGAAATCATTGATAGAAAACTGGGTTTTCACCACTGAATGGTGGAACTAATGACAAAAATTCTCCAAAATGTGGTATTTCTTGCCCTGGCATGTTTAATTTCCAAAATGGGTATAATCTAGGTGGACTTAAATCAAAATCCCTGTCACTTCCTTGTGACATAAACACTTTCACAATATACTACACTACATACATAATACTACTGTTAAAATCTTATTTCAAAACACTTTAAAATAAAAGTAATAAATATACTATAAAATCTTTTTGTTGTTGTTGTTTATGTTGTGCTTTGCCATTTACTATTCTACCCAGAGAAATTAAAATACAAAATAAGTATAAATACACCCATTAAATTTCTTGTTCCCTGAATCTGGCAATGTCAAAGTCGCTGGAACGCATGTATTTGCTGAGATGGTAATGACTCCAAAAGAAAATGGCTACCCAGTAGCGATTGTAGTAAATCAAAAGAAAATTAGTAAAAGATTAGAAATGTTAAAATTTATTAATGTTAATATATTATTTAGGGAACTAAGAGATCGTTATGTAAAAAAATATTTGTCAGCCACAAAAAAAAAAAACATTTTATCAGCCACCAAAAACACAAAAATTATTAAATACAAAATTAATTATCAAAATCATTAAAGTAGTTTTCAACATATGTGTAACCCATTATGAAAGAACTATATGAGGTTTTTCACTTAGAAAAATATGTATCTGTCATTTAGCGCGCAATTAATGACAAGCACATGGATCTCTAAATTACAAATCCAACTGACACAAATCCCCCATAATGTCCCCACATACTCAAAAACTTAATTTCTCTGGGCGAAATTATCTTAAATATAACTTCTTTAATTATTTTCATTTTTTTTTCAAATAAGAACTTTTAATACAATAAAAACCCGTTAATTTTCCACTTAGTCTAAATGTTATTTATTCTTTACGACATAACACTTCTGCAATACTTTCGAAGTGATGAGAGGTTTATATACTGCCATAACATACATGGTTTAATGGAAGAGTTGGGAATTTCAGCTCTCGATAGCTCAAAGCGGAGCTTCGAGTGTGTACTCCTCCACAATGGAAATTTATTTGGTGCAGTCCCAATAGGTCATTCAGTATGTTTGCATGGGGAATATGAGGACATAGAGTCGTTGATTTGTTGCAATATCACATGCACCAATGGATCATCTGTATTGATCTTAAAATGGTCTGTTTCCTCCTTGGCCAGCAACGTGGATATACCAAGTATCCCTGTGTTTTTTGTGCATGTGGGACAGTAGAACTCGTGAGAAGCATTGGGTGCAGTCGAAATGGCCGCCAAGATATGACCTGAAAAATGGTGATCCAAACATTCTTCATCAACCACTTGTCAACAGAAAGAACATAATATTTCCACCTCTGCATATAAAACTAGGTCTCATGAAGCAATTTGTTAAAGCTTTGTCATTGAAGGAGACTGTTTCGGCATTTCCTAACCTGTCATTTGAAAGATAAAAGCTGGTATGTTTGATGTCCACGGATTCGCCCACTTCTTAAAGATGAGCATTTCATCGGAACAATGACAGAATGCTTGGTTGGCATTCAAAAACATTGTCAAAGACTTTCTTGGAAATACACCACAGAATTACACCGAAATTGTCCAATAGCTCTTGGAGAGCTTCAAAATGCTTGGTTGCAACATGAGCATGGTTGCATTTTTTACATAGCCACCTCGCTGACTTCCCGAAAAATCTTTTTGAAGTCAGTCATGAGCAGGTTCAGCGATTTCATCAAGATTTGAAGATCATGGAATCACGCTATCAAGGAAGATGGGATCTATATATGATGGCTGACTATTATTGGAATATAAAGCAAGAATATCCACAGATTAAACATTCCAGAAATGCTCCAAACGAAAATTTTTGCCTTAATATATATGTTTACCACTTGGTAAATACGTTTTTCCATATGTATTAATACAATTTAACTTGTAGTAACTTTATATTTCGTAACTTTTCTCTTTATTTTTCTTTTTATGCACATTTTGGGGGGTAAAACTGTAACCCCCAACTTACAGGTGCATCTTTTTATGCACATTTTGGGGTAAAGGTTAAGATACAGGTAATTAAGTAAAGTTAAGATACAGGGTAAGTAAAGTTAAGATAACTGTAAAAAGTAAGTAAAGTTAAGATACCTGTAAACTGGGGGTAACCTGTAATTTACCTGTATCTTAACTTTACTAACCTTTGTATCTTAATTTTACCCTGTATCTTTTACCCTGTATTTTACCCTGTATCTTTTACCCTGCTCTATTTTACCCTGTATCTTAAAAAGTTGACGTGACAGACAAAAACTACAGTTACTTTTGGATTCAGGGGCCAAAAGTGATTCAAAACAAGTCACAGTTCTAAGACAACAAAATTGCTGTTCTCCAGTGTTGTCTTTATTGTGGTTTAAATTGTATATTCACCTTTGCCAAATGAAAACACTAAAAATAAGGTTTGAGTTTTAATAATTATCAAGTAGTGGTAAGAAAATGAACCAAATTTATTTTTTTTTTTAAAGAGTAATTATTTCAAAATTTATCTCATACATATATTCTAACTGAAAGAAGTATAAAAAAATAATGAAATAACAATTAGTTATTACATATACATTTATTATTTATTAAAGTTTCTTTAAAAATTGGAATGGACTTATTCAAACTGAATCTAAAGCAAATGAATTAACGATCAGTTATTGTAAGTTTCTTCAGAATAACATTTATTTCTTGATCTTTTTAATTTGTTAATTACATTTTGCAGTTACACAGTTTATTTCCCATACAGATAGATAGACGGCGTAGTCAACTGCACTGCAACGACTGTGTTGTGTTTACCCAAACAGAAAGACAACTCGGGATAGGTCATTTTATTAGATAAATTTCTTCTCTCTGAGCAAAATATGGTACTTTTGCTGTCCTGTATCGGAGTTCCTCAGGATGTGGGACAAAATCATAAAATAAGGGATGGCCCTTAAAATCCAGCACATTTGGCAACCCTGTGTATAATGCTTTTATTTTGTGTACCTTTTAATAAAACATTTTTAGAATAAATTTTAATGATTTTTATTGAAATATAATACATTTAGATGTGTTCATTTTAGTTTCTACTACATGTAGTACTAGTATATTAAGAAAAATAATGTAAACAGTATGCAATATCCACAATTAAAAGGAAAAATATATATTTACAGATATCGAAATTTGAATGACAACTTAGCTTTCTCCAGCTAACATCAAGGATATAGTTTCATCTGAGTATTGCAGTTCTTTACACAGGCCCATAGATGAGCATAACAAAGTTGCTAATTTATGTTTACACTGTAAAGTAAAATAACATAATATTAAAGCTAACAGCAGTTAATATATTTATAAGAACAGGACACACACATGCAAGGCTTTGATAGAAGTAGTAATGTTAAGAGTATGTAGAACACAAATAGGAGCAGGGCCGTACCCAGAAAATAATTTCGGGAGGGGGCGGGGGGACTTATTGAATATCTCCATATTATATATAAATATACACTCACACACATATAAATACATATATAATCTGACAATTTTGGGAGGGGGGGGGGTGCGGACCCATAGGACCACCCTCCTGGGTACGGCCTTGAATAGGAGTGAAATATACTATTTCAAGAATACTTCATGCTTAGAAGACATTTTAGAGTAAAGTTTGCAGTAATCTAAATATTCATCCACAACTTGTGTTTTTTCATATCAAGTGTATGATCAAGTTTTGATATTAAGTGTTTTGGCATCAAGTGTATGACTCAAAAGCTAAAGGTTATAGACACAATCAGTCTATTGTTTTATGAGTTTTTCTTAATGCATTTAGATTAGAAAAATATTTGCAGTTTAAAATTGCATACATGGTGCTTAATTTTTTTTTCTGTATTTTATTTTTTAAAGCAGAATTATTTTCTGAAAAATAATTTAAAATTTTTATTTTAAAAAACTTCTACCAAACCATGTGTCCAGGTTTGATTCCCATCATTTCACCGGAGGCAGTGCTGGTTCATCTACAGTGGACTCATGATAGCATGAAGTAAGTCAAATATCTGTTTATCACTTAAGTTTTCAGGAAATACCAAACAATTTAATTTTTCTAACAAAATTTTTGCAAAATCATCCCCACATCTTAGTCTTTCCCTTTAAATAAAAGTTTTTGTAAAAATTTTAATTTCATTTCTTGTTTGGAAACCCGTAGAATTTTTTTAAAAAATCTGATGTGTCCAACACATGACTTCCTTGCACGTCTATTAAA
Organism: Cheiracanthium punctorium; assembly: GCA_038373885.1. Taxonomy (NCBI): domain Eukaryota; kingdom Metazoa; phylum Arthropoda; class Arachnida; order Araneae; family Cheiracanthiidae; genus Cheiracanthium; species Cheiracanthium punctorium. The sequence goes on from JAWZYV010014241.1 coordinate 45,739, forward strand.
TCAAAAGAATTTTCGACGCACTTCCTCCAAACTTATTTGTTTGAAAGAGATAAAATATCAATAATAGTAAGGTTTAGCGATTTCTAGCCAAATATTTCGATTTCGCCAAGCTGAGTTCAATTTCAAAGATTTCCTTCTGACACTTTATTGGGCGATATTTTACCAAAAGCCGACAAACTTGAGATAGTTTGCGAGATTTTGGGATAGCCAAAGTAGTCATTGACCACAGACTTTCAATCAATTGAAGGCATCCATACACCTCAATGTATTTAAAGTCATTTGGTTCACCCTGTAAATAAATTCCCAGTCGATTGTTGTCAAAAAAGATATTGAAAACAGTTAGACATTACAATAGTTCTAAATACAAAAGTTCAAAATTCTACGTGTTAAAGTTTTAAGAGTTATACAAAATACGAAATAATTTTCGAGCAAAACTCGTCAATGTCGAAGACATTTGTCGAGATTTTAGGCATGGACCAAACAATGACAGATTATCACCAAATTTGGCGATATTTCGCCAAAACTCGCCAAGAACGATGACAAATGGCGATACTTTGGCAATAGACCAAATGACTGACTATCGCCAAATTTGGCGATATTTTGGCAAAGCTCGCCAAGGTCGAGAACAGACGGCGAGATTTTGGGCATGTACCAAACAATGACTGTCTACAGTTGTATTATATTGAAGATGTCCATAGACATTAAAATACTAAAATTCTTTTCGGTGGTCCTGTAAATAAACTCTCCAGTAGATTGGAACCAAAAATCGAGATGCACATCTAGATGTTACAACAATCTTATATATGAAATTTCATAATAGTTTTTGAGATTTGAGAGTTAAATATGCACACACGTACACCAAAAGTCGCCAATCTTGGCGACTTTTGGCATAGTTCTTGAGGGAGGCACGTGACCGTGGTCGGACCATTACCTAACTTATGTGGTAGGACGGTATTGTGCTTGAAATGGATGAATGGCCCTAAAATTGCCATTGACCGTAATGTATTGGAATCTTTTGAGTGTTCTTGCAGCAGAACTATAAATGATAAAGACACTTCTTTTAATGGAGAAATTCATTTTCTAACTTTTAACAACATACATCACTTCTGAGTCGTTTGAAATAACCCAATACCTCTAAAAAACGCTTTGATGAATTTCGGCCCATAGAGCGTAATATATTTCGAATCTTTTGGGCGGTTCTGGTGATAAATTATCCAGTCGAATGGAACCGAAAAGGGAGGTGCACAACTAGATTTTACAACTATCAAAAATATGAAGTTTCGACATTCTACGCCTAATGGTTTTTGAGATATGCGAGTTTAATGAATTTCGGCCCATTGAGCGTAATGTATTTCGAATGTTTTGGGCGGTCCTGTAGATAAACTATCCAGTCGAATGGAACAAAAAGGGGAGGTGCACAACTAGATGTTACAACTATCCAAAATATGATGTTTCAACATTCTATGCCTAATAGTTTTTGAGTTAGGCGAGTTTAATGAATTTCGGCCCATGGCGCGTAATGTACCATATTTTTCGGTAATAACGCCGCGGCGTTAACTATATTTTTCTTTTTCGGAAACAAAAATGCGGCCAATAACTGGGTGCGGCTTGTAAGTAGTTACAAAGTTACAGCTGATCATTTAACCCCCCCCCCCCCTCCGAAAAAAACCCTTAAATCCGGTTAAGGAAATCAAAATAATCCATGATCTTTTTCCGTTCCTCTAAAAGTCTCGCATGGCGAAAACCCATCACGGTGTTTACGTATAATAACATTTTTCAGGAACAGAAAACAGTACTTTGATTGGGCATCGCATCCAATCGCATCAGGTAACTCTGTGTGCCTATCAGGAATAACTCCTCCCATTTTCCACCTCCTTCAATATTGGCCAGCGCTAAACCTTACCTATAGGTGTCTAATTATACTCTGCGTTCCAAATCTTTTTCAGCATTACAAAATATGCATATTCGCGTTTGGCAACAACTCAACATAATTTTACTTCACGTTCTTCGTTCGATTTCATTCATTTTACTAGTGTTCTTGCTCCGATACTGATTATTTTCCGTTATGTTTTCGAACAATCCTAAGCGGCGAAGTTATACGGCAAAGTTTAAATTAAACGCTATCTCATTAGCAAAAGTGAACGGCAATAGACAAGTAGCACGAGAGCTGAATGTGGATGAAAAACGTGTAAGAGAGTGGCAAAAGCAGGAAGAAATACTGTTGAAATGCCGAGAGAGAAACGAGCTCAATGTCGCGGACCGAAAGCACAGGGGCCAGATTAGGAAAAAGAACTTTGTGACTGGATTGAGCATCAAAGGGAAAATGGTCGATCTTTATCAACTGTTTTAATAAGAATAAAAGCGAAGCAGATGGTGGCAGAGAATGGTCTGGCCGATTTTAGAGGTGGACCATCATGGTGCAACCGATTTTTTAAAAGAAATAATCTGACAATGAGAGCTCGAACAGGTGTTGGCCAGAAATTGCCCGAAGACTGGGAAGAGAAAACTTCATTTTCAAAGTTTGTGAAAGAAGAGATTAAAAACTATGCACTGAAGCCATCGAAGATAGGGAATATGGACATGGGCGCCGGCAGAATATTTTCAAGGGGGGGGGGAGACTACTTTAACGTATGGTTACCATGTTGGAAAGAGCAAAAAAGCAAGGGAAAATACTGCATACAAAAATCCAGGGGAGGGGCATTGCCCCCCCTTGCCCTATGCTGCCGGCGCCCATGAATATGGATGAGGTCCCCATATCATTCGACATGCCTGCATCTCGCTCAGCAGATTTTGTTAATGTGAAGTCTGTCCCTATCGTTACAGCAGGGAATAAGAAAAACAGCTTTACCATGGTGCTTTCATGTTTATCCCCAGGTCATAAATTGCGTCTGATTGTTATTTTTAAGAGGAAAACAATTCCTAAACAAAATTTCCCTAAAGGAATAGTAGTGCTTGCAAATCAAAAAGGCTGGATGAACCAGGACGTTATGCAGGAATGGGCAGAAAAATGTTGGAGAAAAAGACCGAATTTCATTTTTCAAAAAAATCTTGTCTACTGATCATGGACTGGATGAAAACACACCTTTCAAACGAGACGAAAAAATTTCTAGGATCAGCGAAAACAAGACTGGCAATAGTACCTGGTGGGTTCACTAATATATTGCAGCCTCTGGATTTGTGTATAAATCGGGCATTTAAAGCTCGCATGCGTCATCACTGAAAATAGTGGATAGCGGCAGAAAATCATACGTTCACGAAGGAGGCCGGATCATTAAAGCAACTTATACCGAAGTTTGCGAGTGTACTTTGGACTTCTGGAATAAAGTTCCGAATGGTATGGTAGAGGGAGCCTTTCAAAAAGCCGAAATTACTGATTTTTCACAAAATAACGGTAATGGGATTCCCGCAATATCTAGTGTGTCTTCCGGTGATGAAAACGGTTCAGATATTGTTGAACTTTTGCCATCTGAACACTTAAAAATGTTCCAGAGTGACACTGAGGACAAGGATTTTGATGGATTTTCTGAAGTAGAAAATAGTCTGTAGTATATATATACACATACATATATATATTCTAAAAATAGATAAATAAATTGTATTAATAATGACATATTGAAAAACATTGTAAATTTATATATTACATGGTAAGTTATTTTAATTGTAATTGTTTAATTTTATGTGTACTACTTACCTACTACCTACTAGCATTACCTAAAATAGCATATCAAAACTTGATAAGCTTGATTCTATAATACTTTTTAAAAAAGTGCGGCGTTATTCTCGGTGCGGCGTTAAACTAGTTCTATAAATAGAAATAATTATCTATTTGCGGCGTTATACACGGTGCGGCGTTATTACCGGAAAATACGGTATTTCGAATCTTTTGGGCGGTCCTGTACATAAACTATCCATTCGATTGCGACCAAAAGGGGAGGTGCACAACTAGATCATAGAACAATCCTAAATATCAAATCTCAACATTCTACGAGCAATAGTTTTTGAGATATGCGAGTTACATACATACGTACGTACGTACAGACTGCATGGAAAAACTGGCCACAATAGACTCGCCGCTGGTCAAAATGAGTTGCAGACGTGTTAATATGATCGTGAATGCTAGCTTACGATGAGATGCATCGAAAAAATTCTTAAAATTAAGTTTTGAGGTAGTCAAAATCGGTTTTTTCGTCGAAATTTGGCCCTCAAAATTTTTCGGGATCACATTACTTCCTTATACTACATACAAGGAAGTAAAAAAATGCTTAATTATTTTTTCTCTCTTTAACCTTTGTATTTGTTACATTTAAGCTTGTTTTGCGAGGAGAAAAAATATACCTTCTGCACCCTGGTGACTAATTCAGATTCGAAAATGGGGGAAGAAACTTTCCATGCCTATTTTTGTCTATTTTTAACACTTAAATTACTAGTAAGAGTTTTTTCTTAAACCATAGTAGTAGTGCAATATCAATTAACTAGCCGCCAAAGCAGCGAGCTCTGCCGCCGCATACCTTATTGTTCTTTATACTTACAAGGGGAGACTCAGACGTTGGGATCACTAATTTTGATGAAATGTGGATGAGTTATAGGGGACCCATAGTATAGTAAAATGCCGAAGAACTGGCCACCAACTCTCCCTTATTTTTGAGAAAATTCCATTTAAACATTTGATGCACTCTTATATACCAATTATTTGGAAAAACGTGTGCGTAATTCGTGGCGCTGTGGTTTCGCATTCGGCTAGAGATCAAGAGGTCTCTGGTTCGTATCCGACGGAATCTGCTCTGCTTTTTCATTTTTTTTCCTCCCTTAAAAATTCATAAAACAATTTAAAATGATTATGTAAAAAATATATTGTGACTTACTTTGTAAAACTGGAGTTAAGTTCTTTGCTGTGCATGTATTTGATAATTTACTAATGCTTTTAGGACCAGGGAAGAATGATAAAAATGGATTTGCTTCTTTCTTCATTTTGAATGATGCAGTTATTGATTAAAGTTTCCCATTCAGCTAAAACGTGTTACACACATGTAATTACAATTAGAAATTCAATATTCGATATAAACGATAAGTTAAACCTTTTTATATGTTTAAAATATTTATGATTGGATGCAGAATGCATGTTGTTTTACATTCGTTAAACTTCGTGAGTAGTAGATAATGAAAAAATTATAATAATAATAATAAAATACCAGAGCTTTTGGCTTCCGAGTTGAAAAAACTATAGAGAATTTAATAAAAGAATATTCCAATGTGAATGTAACTTGTTCAAAGTCCGGGACACTTTCAACAAGTAACCACTATGCTTCATTCCTTGACCGAATTTTGAAGTCATATGTAGGGAACGAGAAATTTTAGGAAAGGTCAAACAAATTCAGAAATTTATGACAAAATATTTTTATGACGATGAAAGTAATTCATCTTGTCCCCTAAAAGTAATCTCACTTAAATCTACATCACTTTGTCAACCATGTGATGATCAGTTTTACAACCCCCCAAAAAAAAGAATACAAAATTACAAAATTCTACATACTTTAGGCAAAATAAACGGGAATTAATAGCCTGAGAAGGTGCAATAAAATTCATTAAGTCATGTATTTTCCGCTATCACCGCATTCATGCATTCTTTTCTGAAATCTTAAAACATGCATAGATTGCAGCAAAATTTTCTGATGAAAGGCAGGTATTTCTAAATGTAAATGAAAATATTTTCCCACAAACAGAAATGAAAAGACGATTTGGGTACAAAATATTTCTTTCATATGTTGTAGCAGATGTCCAAATAATTTGTTTTGCAAGGTTTTAGGACAAATATCGCCCTAACTCAATTACACATCTGTAAAAGTACCGAATAACTTTTCAAATTGTGATTGATAAATAATATTTCTCATTTCAGTCACTTTCATTCGCAGTTATTCAATTTTATTTCATAGACTAGTGTTTGTTCAATAAATCATGTCAATTTTCTAATGCGTTTGTCATTTTAAACTCTTTTATGAACTTTTAAGGGAGGGAAAAAAATGGAAAAACAGAGCGGATTCTGTCGGATACGAACCAGAGACCTCTTGATCTCTAGCCGAATGCGAAACCACGGCACCACGGATTATGCAAACGTTTTTCCAAATAATTGGTATATAAGAGTGCATCAAATGTTTAAATGGAATTTTCTCGAAAATAAGGGAGAGTTGGTGGCCAGTTCTTCGGCATTTTACTATACTATGGGTCCCCTATAACTCATCTACATTTCATCAAAATAGGTGATCCCAACGTCTGAGCCTTCCCTTGTTAGTGTTGGTCAAATCATGAGACTCATTTCAATGAAAATCATGCTTCCTTGTTTTAACAGTATTTGTCTTTAAATTTATTTAGGTTAGGATTGCTACAAATTTTGTATGTCATCATAAAAGCTGAAGGTGGCCATGCCAAGTACTGACAATGCAAAATTTATGAAAAAGTATACAAAGCAATACTCATGTGTATTGAGGAATAATGAAATATTTTTGCCTTCATAACAATGTATCAACCAAGGCAATATTGATTAAATTATATATAACTTAAATCACCAGAGTTTGAAATAATTGTAATAGGTGGTTTCCTTTTATGTTATAAAACCTTTATAAATAAATGAATCACATAACAATGCATCTAGATACAATTGGATGGAGTTTGACAAATAACACTTTCACCAAACATAAAATCCCGTTACACATGTGTTATCTCTAGAACTACAGTAGAATCTCACTACAACGATATCCTCTATAACGATATTTTTTCATAGTCCTGGCTGAATTCCCTTTAGATTAATGTAAAACAGTTCTCTGTATTACGATATCCTTTAAAACGATAATTCTCATAATTCTCTCTACAACAATGGTAATAATTATCCCTTACATCACAATAATTCTCTCTACTACGATACATTTTTTTTCTACGATGCATCAGAAGCCTAACTCATGCACACATTGAAAGCTACACAAAGAAAGTCGAGGTAAAATGTGGTTGGAACGGGTTGGACCACACCTCTGCTAAAGAACTCTTCTAAGTTTCGTTTTGCTGATGTAACACTATGGTAATGAGAAAGTGCATTTCTCGTAAGGTGGAAGGACAGTTGGTATTTCCTGGATGACACATCTTTGATTCCTATCCCCCCTCTTTAAAAAATGGTCAAGGATTCCTTTCACTGGAACTGATATAGAAAACGATACGTTCTTTAGTCTGAACTTGAGTAAGAATTTTAACCTCCGATAAATCCCATGGAGGTCGATTATTACACGAGGATATTTTAAATTATTTATGAGTTTTGTTTACTTTGAAGTTTGTTTAGTGAAAATCGAAAGCAAATGGCTAAAAGAAAACAAATGTCTATCGAAGTGAAATTCAACATCATAAAAGATTTTGATAAAGGCATGAAGCAAGCTGAGGTTTGCAGAAAATACGGACTTTCGCAGTCGACTGTTGCCAATTTCCGATTTCTTAACGCAGAATTCAAAATAAATAAGGATAAATTAATGGGTATGTATTTTCAATTAATATCTCATACATTTTAAAAAACGCTTTTGCGGCATTCAGGTATTATTTATTTAGACATTATATATTTTTTATTCAAATATGCTATAAATATTTATATGCTATATCGCCGCTAGAATCCCTGGCGAGGCGGCAAGGGTATTTAACTAAAATTTGTGAGTGTTGTAAAAATTACTAAAAACTATAAACATGTTTATAGTTTTTAGTATTATATTTTCATTATCATTCAGTATTAAATTTTCATTTATTATATATTACTTGCGAGGGTGTGCTGAATGAAAACAGAACACTTTCTGGTGACACCGCAGGGTATGGGATATGAAGAACAAAATACTTTTCGTTCCAATATTGATTCTCTCTATAACGATAATTCTCTTTAGTACGATATATTATTTTGACCCCCAAAATATCGTTATAGAGGGATTTCACTGTACTAGTACAATGTTTTGCATTGGATAGTCTGTTCACTGAAAACATGTCAGTATCTCTAAAAGTCAACATTTGTTTTAATTATGAAGAGACTCGATATTCAATAATCGCATAAAGATGCTTTGGTCACATTTGAAAAGGAACCATAAATAATAATTAAATGGATTTTGCATTAAATTTTTTATTTTTAAATTTAAGATAAGTTAAAAGGATGCCATATTCAGGGAACGTTTTTTGTTACAAAGCTTCATGGATTTTATATTTTAATTTTGAATTATATTATAGTAATGACAAAATCATGTGTAATCTTTAATGAGACATATTATAATTACATATGGTCATAAATGTGTAATCATATTTAGGAAATTTTAACAATAATATGCCTGAATGAAAATCAAAACTTTCTAAATATACATCCATTAGAGGGCAACAACAATACCACCAAATCAGAGAGTTTTCTTTGAGCATACAAATAGTCATGCAAGTCTGAGACCGAACACATGGATAACATGCTCTAAAGAATCTAGCTCAGAACATTCGCAACAACTAACAGACAAAAAGGTTAGTAAGAACCACATTTGATCGCGGGTAAAACTGCAAGGCACAGCTAGTAATTAAACATATAAATCCATTTATCAATGAGCCCTGTATATGTTGTCTATGTCCATACAAGCATACTTGAGTGAACGAACACACTATAATGTGTAATGGAAAACGACTTACCATATACTGTCCTCCTTTTAAAACTGCAAAAATAAGTTCATAATTAATCTATGTATTTATGATAGATGAGACATTTATTCAAATATGTATAAATTAAAAAGAAAATTAAGCTACTAAAATAATGCATATAGATAACAAGTTCTAGATCAGAGTTTCCCAATCTTTTTACATCTGAGGACCAATAAAAATAGGGAATGAGAATTGCGAACCAGTATCTGAAAATATTATCAATATTAAATACTCATATACCTTATTTATCAAATCAAATGTTATATAAACATAATTTTTAAATAAAACAACACTGGAAGCTGATTTTTTTTTTTTTTTTTTTTTTAATAAATTATTTGATATATGCAGACTAGCAGTAATGTGTCCAGTGGTTGGGATACATTGTTCAAGACTACATTTTATTTAGTTACTTAATATAAATATTTCAAGCATAACTTTTTCATATTTTATTACTCGCTGAAAATTTTACTCTTCCTGCTATATTAAAACCCCCTATATTTTGCGCCTTGGCGAAACTTTTGTACCGCCTACGCGCCAGTAAGATAAGGTAACCTTTTTTGTATCTTTAGACGGAACTCTGATTCCGAAGATGTCTGAAGGGAGTCGCCAGCCCTTGTAATACTGGCTTGAAAGTGTAATCTTAATTATATTTTGATTGTAAATAAATGGTTAAGTTTATTGTTAGAATTGATATATTCTTTATGGATATAATTCACCTGATGGACTTTAGCCCCATCATGCTATATTGTGTCCAAAAATAAACACAATTTTATAAACAATTTTGCATTCTAGCCCAACTGACTAAATAAAATAAAATCAGCAGTCATTATAGGTATTAAGTTTATGTTTTCCAATTACTCAGAAAATATGGAATTCTTTACTTAACACTAAATACACTGAAGAACATACAGAATTAAAGAGCATTTTACATAAATGGATTTAGAAAAACAAAAGCATTTCTTTCTAAATGCCAAAATTACCGCAAAAAATGTCACATCAGCATAAATGCCAAACTTGAAAAAAATGGTACAAAAAATATTAAAATTGGACAGAAATGCCATATCGACATAAATGCCACATTAAGTTGAAATGTGCATGACATCACTGTGAACACCAAAGTTGCAAAATCTTGCCCTGAGTCATGATGTATGGCATATCATTGAAGAGAAATGAATGAAATCAAATCAGCAGTCAAATAATAGAAAATTAAGTTTTGCGTAAGAAATTATTAAAATGTACTTATGTTCAGGAATGTGTTCATATTTACCCAATAAAAAAGTCCATATACGTAGTACTCAAACTATGTTGTTAAAAAATTCATAATCTTCATACTATGCTCTAAAAGAAAAAAGGAGAAAAATAATGTTCTAGATTGCTATTGTATCAGTGATTGCAACAAAGGTGGAACATCAGCATTCGGAAAGAGAATAACAGTAGATTTATTTACTATAAAAGGGGTAGGGTAGGGGATGGGTTCGGAAAGATTCATCTAGGGCAGGGATTCCCAAACTTTTTCCCCCGTGGCACCCTTGTCAGGCTAAAAGCCCTTTGCGGCACAATTGTCAGGCTAAAAACATTTTGGGGCACCCTTTTCAGGCTAAAAATCATTTTGGGGCACCCTTCTCAGGCTGAAAATGTTTCGAGGCAGGCTACCTTTAAAGCAATATGAATATGAAGGTTAGAATGAAACAGATTGGGTACATTTTTCATTGTTTCTTTTATGTTTATTGGGCTCTTGGAAAAGGGATATATAATTTTGCCCCCCCCCCTCTGCATATTTCAAGGAGTTCCTTTAATATAGAGGTGACTAGACACCGAACTCTCAAACTTGACTAAAATATTTTTGTTTCGTCTACTTAATCATCGGCTTGGCAAACTTTTTTGTGAAATATCGGTTCAGAGGAATTTTCTTGATTATGCTCCTCCAAAACTTAGACTTTTCTGGATTATCTCCACGGCACCACTGGTAAACGCTTGCGGCACCCCAGGGTGACATGGCACCCAGTTTGGGAACCTCTGATCTAGGTACAGAGAATAAGAAAAGAATCTGTTCAACCTCATGTGAAAGGAGAAAATTTCACTCTTCCGAGATCTCGTTTACAGTAATTAAGGCACTCACAAAAAATATAGACATCATATACACAAAACAAAGTTCGCAGAAAACAACAGACTGGCCTTCTCTGTAGAATACCAATTTGATAAGCTAATATTTCTTCATGATACCCATGGAATAATTTTTTAGTACACGTAAGCGCTGAATCAGTAGAAAAACAACACCCACTCAAATTTTAAGCTTTAAATACATAAACGCCGCAGAATTTCTTCCAGAAATTATGGTAATATTTTATTTCAGAATTTTGCTTTTTTTCAAGAATTTCAAAACAGTAAGATAAATATCCTATAAAATTATGGAATGCACCCTGTATAGTCCTATACATATGTACATTAGTCGACTCCTATTCCAAAAACAACTTAATATATTTTTATGTAATATAAATTATTATATCTGAGTTAACACTATAGGGACAGTTGCAATGATCTAAATTTTTAACTAGCAGAGTGTCACTTCAGAAAGATTGATCTAGGGACAGAAAATAGGAACAGAATCTGTTCAACATCATGTGAAAGAGGAAAATTTCACTCCTCCAAGATCTCGTTTACTATATTAATTTTTGTTGTTATTTATGTATTAAACGCAATTTAACCATGTTATTTTAAATATGGATTGTTCCTTATTTTAATTGATCCTTGGGGAAGAAAAATACTCCTTCTAAAAAGATTAAGGAGTATTTTTACTCTTTTGAAAAAATTCTAGATTGATCACTGCAAACAAAATAACAAAAATCATAATACAAGGACGAATCAGAAAGTCTTTGCCCATATTTTTTTTTAAACCAAAATAAGATACATGTAGGTAATTACAAATATGCATACTATTCTAAGTACTTTACATTATTTTTACACAGTCACCATACTGGTTCAGACATTGTACAATCCTAGCATATGTCTAGAAGACCAACCATGACTTTGTTCTAATGATTTTTATATTTTCAGTCCTCTGAAGAAGCTCCTGGTGAGATGATGAAATCAAAGACATCAGTACCACAGTGGTATCACAGTCAGAGATACAAACTCTGTTATAAAAAAGTTTTCTCTCTATTCTAAAAAAAAGTAAAGGCCGCTGGCGCTGTCAAAGCTTGTGGACCTATCTCCTCCTAAACTGTGGGGATTTGAGTTTCGACTAAGGTGCCCACAGATTCGAAAAATTCTGAGGAACCTGCTAAGCTGACTTAAATTTCGAAAATCGAATTATTTTAGAAGATATTAATAAAAAACTGAAAAAATAAACAAAATGATTGCCAGATTTGGCATAAAATCATTCATTCCTTTGCAACAAAGCGTTTCCAAGTATTTAGAATCGCGTGAAATTTACAAAGTTAACACAAAAAGCCTAATAACTTCTTCATCGTTTGCACGATCCGCTTGAAAATTTTCATGATCATGTATAAAAATATAGAAAACAATCTGCGCTTCTTTAAAAATCTGAAAATCCACCCGTTCCCTCCTTTTTAAGTGATTTTTCGCTATTTTCAGCACCATTTTATTTCAGAGAGTCAAAAAAGTAAATCATTTGCGTGACAAAATTACCCTTTTCAAGTGAATATGACGTCATATAATTGGGATTCAAATTTGTTTAAAAAAGCTTTTCCAGATTACACAGTTTATTATCATTTTTTTTTCACAAATAAATCGTTTGCATGGACATGAGAATAGCTGTAACACTAAACGAAATCTTTCGATAGTGAAAAGATTCCGCGAGTTTTCAGAACAGCATGAAATTTAATTTGGGTATCTCTATTCTAAAAAAAGTAAAGGCCGCTGGCGCTGTCAAAGCTTGTTGGCCTATCTCCTCCTAAACCGTGTGGATTTAAGTTTCGACTAAGGTGCCCACAGATTCGAAAAATTCCGAGGAACCTGCTAAGCTGGCTTAAATTTCGAAATCGAATTATTTTAGAAGATATTAATAAAAAACTGCAAAAATATACAGAATGGTCGCCAGATTTGGCATAAAATCATTCATTCCTTTGCAACAAAGCGTTTCCAAGTATCTAGAATCGCGTGAAATTGTCAAACATGAAGTAGAAATACACCCATTTTACGCCAAAATAAAAACTACATGAAATAAGTAACTCAATGTGTTACACAAAGTTGAAAATTTTCAAATAGTAATTTCGCTTAGACAACAGGAGTTTAGAATTAGCGATTATTCGTTTTTCCAAAACAGAATAACTAATATCTTGAAAATAAAAAATAATTAAAATGCAGATTATTTTAAAGCCGGTTCTCATTCAGCTGGATTATTTGCTACCAGTAGAAATATTTGGCGGCGTTAACTCTGCCATTATAGCAGTTATAGTACACTTTGGATATTTGCTAGCGCAATGAGATGATATAATTCGTGGTGCTAAGTACGCCAATCTGCAAACAATTATGTAAATGAAAATATGGATAACGGTTTTCTGGTAACTTTAAATGAACAGTAATTATAGGTTGTGAGCATGTGTAAATCGCCAAATAATGAAAAGTCGCCATTGGTGGCAAGCTATCCTATCTGTTCCGTACCTTTTATTAACTTTACATGTACGCAAGTCGCCAAATAATGAAAAATCACCATGGGTGGCAAATTCGCAAGGTGTCCAATAGGTTTTACATTATTAAAAATACAGCTGAAACAGATGTTCTGATTTTATTATGCTTTAGCTCCTAATTAATATAACTTTGGAATGGCAACATTAAATATCATTGTGTTTCTGAGGAGTGCAAATAAGTTTTTCAGCGATTATAAGCGGAGTCCGCACTCCAGGTAGAGTATAGCTCAGGACCCGTACAACACGGATTCCCATAACAAAATATCATGTGTTATGAGGGGGAGGGGGTCTACTGTAGTGTGAAGTTTAAATTTTTATGTACCAATGAACATGCAAGAAGCAAGCAATGTGTAGCTCAGTAACATTCTATCTGATCCTATCTTTGGGTTTTGTCTGTTGAAATTATGTCTTTTTTACAAATAAGCCTTATTAGGGGCCGAATGCCTCATACGAAAAGCGAGCGTAGCGAGTCTGGGGGCCTTGGCCCCTAGTTTTTTAACGTAATTTTAAGGTTAAAAACAATGTTATTTGAAAAAAGACGTGTACAGTAAATCCCAGCATATAACAAGCATCAGTAAATTTTATGTCACCAATTTATTATACATTTTATGTTATGTATCTTATTCTCGGTGTATAACACTTCCACAAAAAAAAATTAAGGAATTTTTTTAAAGTTGAAAGTGGGTGTTATACGGCAAGATATATGGTAAATATTAAATAATCCATATTTTAGAAAGTGATTCTATCAACCTTTCAAGTTATTAGGCAAGTTGGAGTGTTTAGGCTGATTAATTTTATTTTTCGCATAGTTGGTAAAAAATAAAATTAATCAGCCTAAACACTCCAACTTGCCTAATATTAAATAATCATTAATAAATAATAAACTTATATAAATAATTTTTTTTTAATTTAACAATACAAAAGACAAGTAATGCAATCTCTTGCAACTTAATCTTTTGTATGCATAAAGATGTACTTATTATTGAAAATATTAAATATTTACATTACATTTTTTAATTTTAATGGTATCAATGGCCAGGTTTAAATCATGATGTTAATCAGTTCATTAAATATAATATTTAATTGAATATTTTTCTAATTTGAAAAATTATTAAAATCAAATACGTGGATAGTTTTTAAACTTTAATTTTTGCAGTTTAAAAAAAAAAGTTTGGGGAAAGCAAAATAGTTTAAAACAATTCGAAACTTATTTATTTAAACTGCTAAATTTAAATCATGCATAAAAATAACTGATTAAAATTGATTTTTAAGATCGGTTTCAATTCACATACATCTTTGTTTGTACAATGAAATTATTTGCTCTATTATTAGGAGAAAAAAGATGTGCAAGAGAAATACAATTCATTTTGAGGATAAAATAATAAAAGATAGATTATATAAACTCTTTTAGAGGGATGTAGAAGAGGAAAGGGCTAAAATCTGCAGGAAAAGTACTGTTTGTAAAGTATCTGAAATGTGCATTTTTATTATTATTACTAGCTGAAGTGCCCATTCTTTGCATAGGAATGGAGACTGTTAAACAACAAACTAACACAAAGAAATATATATATATTATCAACTTGTCTTAGCAAATTTTTGTCTCGTAAATAACTTACATCTTTGTCTCTGGTTCCATGTTTCATGTCTGCAAAACTATCTTGTATCTTGCTTGTCATATATATATATATATTTTCCAAGTTTGTTAGCATTTAACTTACACTTAGTAATGATTACCATTTAGTTACCATAGAAACATTATCCATTGTGTTATTTTAGCTGTTAAGTGCTACAATCAAATAAAAATGGAAGTAATTTTTAAAGTTCTTAAGATTCAGAAAATAAAAATGCACATGAATATGAAACAAAGCATTAATCTTATTCATTGAGCATTCCTAGAAATACTCTGATTTAAAGGACCACTTTAAATATTTTGCATTTTATTACTTATTTTGCATTTCATTTCCTTCTCATATGTGGTAATCAATCTTCCAAATTTCCAGAGCTGCACATGCACACTATGTGTTTTCCCTTCATCAGATGCAGTGGCATCTGGCACTGTCTACAAAATCTGCAACATTTTGAAAGTTCTCTGCTTGAAAATAACATACATAGTTCTACTTTAATCCATAGCTACCTAATTATTATTTTTTTTTTAACTTTACAGAATAGGTTACCATAGAAAGAACAGGTTTGTTGCCACTTAATGCTAAATTTAATAACTAAACAAAACCAAAAAAAAAATAAATCAGGTAGTACCTTCTGTTGAAAGTACAGTGGTATATATGTTAACGTAGGATTAATTATTATTTAGTTGATTCTAAGGCACTCATTGAAAAATATTGAATACAACAACCATTTTTAATTTATACACAAAATATTTATTTATACAGTATATTGTGCTTTAATCCACACTATCATTGCAAATCTTGACAATCATTTAATGTCAACAATATTTTTGCAAAATGTATTCAAAATTTTATGAATTTTCTACATTTATTTTTGAGTTATAATAAATATCACAATACCAAATTTCATTTGCTTTCATCAGAATGCCAAGTTTCATTTGCAAGTCAAGACAAACTGATGCCAAATTAAAACAATTAAAGGATTGAAATTCTCAATATATTAATCTTTGGGGCTATTCCCAGCAAATCAGAATCTTTCCCATGGAAAAATAAAATTCCCACAACACACCTGAATGCTCTTTTCTCTCTGGGAATATGTTTGCTGAAACTTTTCACACTCAAAAGATCTTGTTTTGCTGGGAACAGTCCCTCTTATATCAATGTTTTATCAATGTTTTAAGCAGAAGAAATCAATTTATTTGTGAAAAAAAAAAGTTAAAAAATTGGTGATCTTGAGGCGCATTCCAAATGAACTGGAATCACAATTTTCTCTTCAAATCCTCGCATGACATCAGAATGATGCCATATCACTTATGATTTAACAGTTTATGCCACTCAAATGATTACATTTTTTGCTCTCAGTTTTAAAAATAGCTAAAAATAGCAAAAAATTGCTAAAAAATGGGGAGTGGGTACATTTTCAGATTTTTAAAGTAGACAACAATTTGCTCTGTATCTTTTTACGTACTTATGCAAAATTTCAAGCCAATTGGTAAAATGGTGTGGATTTGTGTACGAATTAGACAAACAAGCTCGCAGATTTTTATTTTTATTTATAAAACAATTATATATATATGAAATCAATGAATGAGTAGGGATGACTTTGGGCTTACTTTTTAAAGCAAAGCCTGAGGATTTGTAATCTGAGTCCACACAAGCCTGATATTAAATTGGAAGCCAAACCTAAAATTTATGCTAAGATAAAATTTTCAATATAATTTTAATATAATTTAATTATTTATATTATTTAATTTTCAATTATTTAATTTATAATATAATTTCTAAAATTTAAAAAAAAATGAAAGAGAATTACTTTTTTGCTAGAATAACATGAGTTTTGCCAGTGGGAATGATGTACTTAATATAAATAGATGTTATATTAAAATTCTAACACGCATCCATTAGGCCAGTAGTATTTAAGATTTTGGGCAATACAATCCTACTTTCGACATTGTGGCACCACAACTTTTTCTTTTATTTAAGTTTCTGAATCTAACTATGTAAAAGCATTTATTAACAAAAAAAAAAAAAAAAAAAAAAAACATAAATGAAGCATGTAGAAAATGTGTTTGAGCATTATGTTTTAATTATATTGTGTTGAATATGGTAACCTATTTTGATAAAACTAAGATAGGTAATTCAATAATCATAATAACATGACATATTTTTCATATGTTTTCTCATTTTCTATCATAATAACATGAAATTTTTCTGTTTCCCCCAGTTTTTTTACCTCTCTGCCAGCTAATTCGATTTCTGATTTCATAAAAGATTTTAAAGCTATAAGAAATAAACTTAAACTATGAACTTTCCTAAACTGCACAAGAATGTGAATGTATAAATAAGTTATTAAAATTTCTATTTCACATATATATTTACACATTTTAACAAATTTATGTAACCTGCTACAAAACTGGGTGTTTTTAATA
Organism: Cheiracanthium punctorium; assembly: GCA_038373885.1. NCBI lineage: Eukaryota > Metazoa > Arthropoda > Arachnida > Araneae > Cheiracanthiidae > Cheiracanthium > Cheiracanthium punctorium. The sequence goes on from JAWZYV010014241.1 coordinate 63,127, forward strand.
ACTTTATTTTGCAAACAAAAGAAAACATTAAAAATTATCAACTTAATAAAGCCCTAATGGATTTAGAAGATTTTGTATTGAAAAAAAAAAAACTCTTAAACTCTATTACACAGAACACATTCAAAACTTACAAAAACAAAAACTTGTTTTAACCTTAGTTTAAATCAGACAACCCTGACCACAGGGACATCTCAAATTTAGTGCAGCACAACAGGACAAATATTTGAACCATGTGGGGAATTAGTAGAAAAATAGCACAAGGTATACATAGAATAATCCTACATATATTTGTAATTACCAATATGCATCTTATTTTAGTGAATAAAAAATAGGGTCAAAGATTTTCTGATTCACCTTCGCATACACAAACAAATCAATCATAAAAATTACCTTGAAAGAAAAAAGCAGGGCAAGAGCAGTAATTGCTGTTCACAAAACAAATATGAAAATCATTAGTTCCTCTTTGGATTTGATAAAGTTCTCTTCCACTTGGTGTCTTTATAAGAGTAATACATTGATGATCGATGAGCTCTAATGCTTGTGTAGCAGTTAAACCAAACAAAAATGATAACCTGACAAAATTTACAGTTTTAAAATGAATAATGGTTAAAGTAACTAATCTCTCAGTAATCAAAAATTAGAAAATTTAATTTAAAAATTAAAAAAAAAATAGGATCAGGTAGGAGGAAATGATGATATGGAGTTATATTGAAAAATGCATTTTTTTTTTTTTTTCACTATAAAAATTTAGCTGTTTTTTTATTATTATTTTTTTTTTCTTTTTAAGTGGAGATATATATTTTAAGAGCATGACAAATATTTTTAATGAAGCTTTAGGATCTTTCAACATTTATGTATGCAAACCTTCTTTTTTTTGCTATAAACATACTGCCTGTTAAGTGATACAGAAAAACTTCTGGAAATAAAATTCTGAACAAGTACATGCATCCTTATTACAGCGCACTGTACTATTTTCTTAATGATCATTTATCCATACAATTACATTTTTAAAAAGTATATACAATTTTACAGATACTATAAAAGTGTTTTTTGATGTTTCTATAAATTTTATTAGGACTATATTCCGTATACGGTGCCTTGTTTACATGTCAATGTTTTGTTTACAAATCATTGGCGAACAATCTGACGCGAGAGTGAGCGATGCACCGCCAACTGCCGGTGGTAGTTGTGACTGGCAACCATAAAGAATACGTGTTTCGTCAGGTTTGGGAATTTGAAATTGTTTGTGTTATTGATGGAAGGGAATGAAATGTGTTATGTTAATATAAGAAAAGAATTTGTGGGTGTTTGTTAGAAATATAGTACGTTATAAGCCGGTGGGTGTTGGGGACATTTCTGAGCGGTTATTTACCAAAAAAATAGAGGTAAGTGTTCTTTTTTAACGAATCTTTCGATGTTTAAGGTTTTTAATGTGAATTTTAAATTGATATTTGAAGTGTTTATGTTTTCGTAAGTGCTATTTACGTGCTATTCTAATCATACTGACTTTATAAGAGGTGTACAACTAGGTTGTTTAATCCGCCGATGTTTTTTTGAGTTGAAAACGGGCCAGTGTTTGCCCAGTTTACATTAGCTGTACAACTAGGTTGCTTAGTTCACTGTTGTTGTTTTTTTTTAGTTAAAAACGGTCCACTGGTTGCGTAGTTTACATAGCTGTACAACTAGGTTGCTGAATCCACTGAGGTTTTTTTAGTTAAAAACGGGCCACTGGTTGCCTAGTTTAGATAGCTGTACAGCTAGGTTGCTGAATCCACTGAGGTTTTTTTAGTTAAAAACGGGCCACTGGTTGCCTAGTTTAGATAGCTGTACAGCTAGGTTGCTGAATCCACTGAGGTTTTTTTAGTTAAAAACGGGCCACTGGTTGCCTAGTTTAGATAGCTGTACAGCTAGGTTGCTGAATCCACTGAGGTTTTTTTAGTTAAAAACGGACGACCACTGGTTGCCTAGTTTAGATAGCTGTACAACTAGGTTGCTGAATCCACTGAGGTTTTTTTAGTTAAAAACAGACCACTGGTTGCCTAGTTTAGATAGCTGTACAACTAGGTTGCTGAATCCACTGGGGTTTTTTTAGTTAAAAACGGACCACTGGTTGCCTAGAATGACTAGTAAACATGGCGACAGTCGCTGGAGCTTGGCGGTCGCCAAGCTCCAGCGACTGTCGCCATGTTTACATGGGGTGGGCACCGGCTTGTATGATTTTACCTTTTATTACAACAAGCTTTGAAGGAGAAATAAAGAAACTCACTAAATAGAAACAGGTGTACATTTATATTTACTCTTAAAGAAAAATTCTTTCTGCAGAAAAAGAATACACTTTTTCAAATAAACTACATTTTCTAATCTAAAAATTATAAATAAGTGTTTTTTCCCTAGCAGGTTGATTTCGCATAAGAACAACCAGCATTTTTAATGACGAATCAATTAAGCTTTCTCACGTAATAAAAATATATTTCACTTAATAAATTGAATTAACAGCCTTAATTCTTTATGCGGTACTTACGTATTATACAGTCTGTCCGCCAAGACGAGCGATTTTTCGCCAAGATAAATGCCGGACACATGAAATTATTGATAGTTTGGAATACGATTGCAACAGTTTGCCAGCACAATTGATGAAAAAATTGTTTGGTGGGAATGACCGCCGGGATAATATGTAAGTATCCATTTTATCTAGATTGGAAAACCAGTTCAATAAAAACGTTAACTGGATGTTTATTAGTTTTGCCACAGTTCAATCTACTTGTATGATTTTGAATTTAGTATTAATTTAAGAGTCATTCCACGGTATTCATGTGTTACATAGGACATTTCAATTATTTTTTGTGTTTTATTTACCATTTTATTTAGATTATTCCTATGAAGTTTCTTTTCGTTGGAGCCACTAGCTCTTTGTAAATTAATAAATAAGTTTTGCTACACATGGGATAGGGGTAATACGTAAGTACCCTTTATGCATTTGATTTTTAACTAAACATTTAAACATAAATATTGAAAGTAAAAGCTGCAAAACATAATATGAAATGTAAACATTAAAAGAAAAAACAAGAAGTACAGTAAAAAAGAAAATCAAACATACCTGCCTCAGGGAGCAGAAAGATTATCTGTCATGATATTTCTATAACTACATATACTTTTAAATTATAAGCTATAATAAGTAAATACATATATAGATAAATACTCTATAGGATTTAATTTGATAGGATTACACATTGCAGCTTCATAATGCCGTCCAGCTGACAAAAAGGACTGGGGTGGTCATTGAATTTACTTTCATATAAGAACACAGTATAATCTCAGACCCTTCAAACAGGGACGTACCCAGAAAAAAATTTCGGAGTGGGTCCAAAAATTTTGGAGGGGGTCCAAACGGTGAAAAAGGCAGAATTTTAGACAACAAAACTTCATCATTATTATTTTGTTTACAAAACTGAAATTTCGGCGGGGATCCGGACCCCCTGGATCACCCCCCTGGGTACATCCTTGCCTTCAAATTTTATTCTCAGTCTCAATGAAAGGATTTCCTGATTTCATTTACTCAACCTTCGGCACTGTATTTTTCCTGGGCATTTGTTACAAAAATTTTCACTTAAACTGCAAAGAGCACCTGTAACTATTAGAATCTCTCCTCACAAATTAAAAAGTATAAATACAAAAATATCAAACTTTTAATGAAAACATAATATTAATTATAAAATTAACAGTTAATTTTAAAAACTTTAGTATTTCACCATAAAGTTTAAATTAAAAAAATAAGAAGAGTGTACCATAAAAATTACAGTAAGTTATACTGCTATAGAATTGAAGAATATCCATAAAAATGTTTAATTTTTAAACCTTTTCTTCTAACAGTAGTATAAGTAAGTATCTCTTTTTGATTTCAAAATTTATGAGAGATATACTGAATAATTTACTTACATAGACAACGAATTATCACACACTGAAAATAAACAAACATAAATATTTTAGTATATGTACAAACCAAACAAACTATCTAAACAAAAATTTATAGAAGCAATATAAGAACTACTCACATTTTTTACTGATGGAATATTCAACTCTGATGTCATCCAAAAGCTGCATGAAAATAGCTTCTAGATGAGAATTCATTTCATAATTAGTAATTGATAGCTACTTGGTTGGTTGGTTGGTTGGTTTGGGGACATGTGCTTCATCCTAACAGGACGGCTTCGTCCCAGCCACGGAGGTACAGATAAGGAGAACAAACGCCATGTTATCAAACTAGCCCAGCTTCAGTTGAAGATGGCCGTAGGATGGTGTCAGTAGGAGATTATTCTGATGCTGCCATCTAGCGGCAAAAGTTACAAACAATGTCATAAAAGCTTATTCCATGTATTAGAAGTCAATGTTTTCATGTTATTAATTATTTATTCATATTTAGAAATTGAAAAACATAATAACGCTTTTAAAAATGAATAATAAAAGTTATGTATGCATATTTGAATAATTTTTGTGGTAATCCTCAAGGTTTTTGTAACTATTTAAACTGCATTTTTAAGATTAATAAATATTTTTTTTCTTTTAGTGCTTCATTACACCTCACCACCCAAGTTTTTTGTGACACTAGGAGAAGTTGATAGTTTTATTTAATTATTTTTATAATTTCACTATTCCTGTTATATTATTTAAAGAGGTTAAAAAAATGAAAATTTTTGTTTTCTTATTTTTCATGGTAATAGCACAAGTAACAAAAATACAATGCTGTTAATTTGTTTGTGGCTTGAGTACTTTGAGAACATTTTTCCAATATTACTTTTAAAAATAATGAACTTTATTTCCCATAAAACGTTTAAGAATTATAGATTTTATTTTATTTACTATTATTATTTTTGCGAATATTTTTCAGGAAAAAAAATCTTAATATTGAAGTAGGAAATTTATTTGTCACTACAGGTTTCAGCACAAAGTGTTTATATTAGTATTGGATTGCCACTAAGAAGAGAGCTTAGTCATTATAAATTTTTATAAGATCTAAATGCTCAAAACATGCTTAAGATAAGACCAATTCCTGAAGATTTGTGAACATCTTTGACTACATGTCATAAAATCCACAAATTAAGTTTATTCATACGAAATAAATGCTAATACACTGGACAAAGTTTCATGGCAGCATATGTTTATTACGCACATATCAGGTATGCAAATAGGGGGTTGCACAAAACCCATTATTTGCAACCATCAAAAAGTAGGTACAAAGTAGGTACATGCAAAAAGTAAAAACGTGATCAAAAAGTAGGTACACATGCAACTAAAAATTACATTCATTTCCACCAATGTGTAGCAGAGTGGTTAAACCCCCTGAGATTGGTAGATGATGGCTCAAGTGTAGGAGCAGGGTTCTGTCCTCTCACGGGGCTGTCGGTCTAGCGGTCTGGAGTTTTGGGCGGTTTTCTCCAGATGTAACATGAATATGCGCTAGATACCCAGAAAAGTCCTCCCCCAAGGCATTTGCCCCCCACCCCTTGTGTTTGTCCTTTCTTTGATGTGGAATTATAAGCAGTTCCTCGTACACAAGCACACAAATCCGAATACATGTTCCAACACAACAACAACAGTACTCATTTTCACAATTTTGAAAGACAGGTAAAAAGTCCAGTGCCACTAAATGTTTGGAATACAGCTATTGTTCATTTATCTTGAGTACACTGAATTATGAAATTCTGGAATTGTAATTGCTTATGCATGTGTGTATGCAATTTTGCTTTATATCTGTGAGAATTTAATGTATTTATAATTTCTGTACACATTTGCATGTTCCTGGACGAATCCTTTTAAAAGTGTTTAGTTTTAATTGCCTTATCTAGAATTTTTTTTTTTTACATTAGAAATTGTGGTCAGTCTAAAATGAAAATTTGAGACTTTGTAGACTTGCATTCTTGAATTTGGCTAAAGAACAAAACATTAATATTATTCAGTTTTGAATTATCTTTTAATATATTTAATTTTCAAAGAACAAATAAAATAATTATATTTACTTCTATTCTTAAAACTGAAAGAATCACACACAGTCAATTATGCATAATAATTAAACAGGATGTCCCCAAAACAATGAACTAAGCTTTGAATATTGTTCATAGACATGCACAATAAATTAAAAAGTTACTTTAAAAAAAGGTAGAATTTTATGACATCTCAAAATTTCCAGTAGATTAAATCTAAATAAATACAAATTTGAATTTCTATATGGCACTAATAGAAAAAATTATTCCATATTAGTAAAATGTGTTCCATACAATAATTAGTTCCACAAATTCAAAGCTAATCATCAATAAGAAATCAAAATTAAATATATGTTTATAATTAAAATATATTACAAAAGTCCATAAATTAATAGACATTACACCCTAACCCCCATATAAAAATCAGGTATCATTAATGTTATGTGCTGTATGAAATATGAAGAAAAAAAACACATTTATTCATTTAAAGATTTTTTATTTACGTACTTTCTAGCATATGGTACACTGAGCAAATTTTAACTACAGCAATCAAACATGTACTATTTAGTGTACAGTCAAACTATTTCAGAAATACAATTCAAAACTTTTGTTCAGCTATCAAACCATAAAAATTTTAATGATACTTACATAGAAGATTCACATTCTTTGGAAACCAAACTGCGATTATTTCTAGGCCTGTCTTTCTATGATAATTTGTGTCAGAATAAAATACTCCATTGTTTCAATGCAACCCAGGAAAGACAAATGTTGGAAGACATCTCTTTAATAAAGTAGGACTTAATGCACTTCAATAAGTTTCAATGTGGTTCTTCTAAACTAGTATAGCTAGATGCCATTTATCTTTTAAATTTCAAATTCAATAAATCAAATAACTTCACCTGTACTTAAAACACAGCAGCCTGAAAGCTCTGCACACATGATCTTGTAAATTCTGATGCAGAATTCTTCATCCTATTTTATTAGCCAGAAAAATGCAAGCACAGATGCTGCTGCTTTCAAATATACAGCAACACTGAACTAGCATTCATCAGGCATTGAAAAAAGAACAAAATATTTAAATGGGAAGAAAGAAATCAAAAATTGTATATTAATTAATTAACAGATATTATTTCTTCTAATAAGTTCATTAAAAAACATGTTTTTTAAAATGATTACCGTTATAGCAACAACAAAAAAAAGTCCCAAAACAAAAAGAAATACAAGCAAATAGAAAACTAATTTTAAAGCACAAAGTAGAAAAATTAGTAGGAAAAGGAAAAATGCAGAAAAAAAGCATTGTGAAATTGGATCATACATTAGAATTATTTTGATTAAATTAATAAAAATAGACACAGAGTTAAAATTATGTTGTAAAATTAAAGAATATAAACTCACTCAGAGTATGTTACAGCCTCAGTAATACCTTGGAAGGTACCCTACCTTGTATCTTCCAAACACATGTAGTAGTAATTAATCCTGCATAAAGACATTACATATTAAGCAAGTATGGATAATCTAATATTCATCAAATCTTCAATAATCTATCATAGCAATTTTCTGTTATTTAAAATTCACACAATTATGCAATGCACAACAAAAATTATATCATTTGTTAGGTAACGCTCGTATTTAACAGAATATTCGACAAAAGATTCCTTTGGCTGCACTCAACAACTTATCTGTTAAATAAGAGGCAAAACTGAAACATTCATACAAAGAATAAAAATAAATTATTTTTCTGTTGGTTATATATTCTGTTATATATTTTTCTGTTGGTTATATATATGGGGTTTCCAACTTAAAAATGTTCGCAGGCCACAATTGAATACACTTGTCTAATGGTGGTCCACAACATAATCATGTTCTAAGTCATGTTATTTTAGTTTTTTGGGAGATTAAATACATTGATCAAAAATTAGCTAACTTCCATCAAATTATAAAAAACAAAAACAAGGATTAAATTCTGATAAAAAAATAAAATAAAAAATGGATAATTTTGAACGTTGCCATCATGATGAGACAGAGGAATTAACAGCCAAATCCAAGCCACAACCAGAGAGAGTGATGTGCTAACTACTATACAATATAAAACGGCATAATGACTAAAATTTAAATGAAAACTTTAAAATTACAAGAGGGAAAAAAATTAACATGAAAGCACACAAAATGTTCAATCAGAATTGGGATCCGTTTGCTGCAACTCCTAAAGAAGGGATGTTTACTAGAGATGAGACAAACTAGGCTCGGACTCAAGAGAAATTTTTCCTTTAGTGAACATATTCTTTGTAAAGAGATTTTAAATAGTGATTCATGGGAAAAATAAACTAATTATATGCACTAAATTTCATGGAAACCTAGAAAAATCAAATTTATTTGCGAATGAAAAGTGTTTGAAATGACATGGATTTTCATAAAAACTTCTGTTTCTGAAATCAGAGCATCTAATTTGAAGTTGCTAAATTATTTTTGCAGAAAGCTTCGCGGGCCACACAAAAAGGCTTCAAGGGCTGCCAGTTGGAAACCCCCTGAAACCCATACATTTGTATAGTTATAAACAAAACTGTTAAAAATTGGCAGACCTTAAAACATACATTTGGAAAAAAATAAATAAAATAAAAAATCAATTTTTTTTCTCCTGGTTATATGTGTAACTCATGCAGTTGTATGATTTAAACAAAAATTATACACACATGTTAAAATATACTTAAAAGATTCATGAAAAATATATTAAATCAGTAATTTTCTCCTGGTTATATGTGTAACCCATGCAGTTGTACAATTTAAACAAAAATTATATAAACATGTTAAAATAAAACTTATAATATTCATTAAAAGTATAACAATAAATTGATAATTTTCTCCTGGTTATATATAACCCATGCATTTGTATAATAATAAAGAAAACTTATACAAACCTGTTAAATAAGTGGCAAAGCATAAAAACGTAAAAACATATCAGTAAATTTCTTCTGGTTATATAAGAACCCATGCACTTGTACAATTTAAACAAAAAATATACAAACATGTTAAAATATACTTAATGCCAAAATGTTGTGTTGGCGTACATGTTCATATGCTTTTTTGCTTTTTATGCGAAGAAGCAAGCACTCATAAATCCACTCCTGGAAATACTGCATGGATCTTTTGTTTTTTACTTTGGTTGCAGCAAAGCAAGTCTTAATGGCAGCTTGTTGTTGGGATGGCAGCGCACTTATTTCTGACTGCATTATCTCCTCTTTCTTTGTGGAGCACTGTAACATTGCTTGCTGAACCTCTTTTTTTAATGATGATACCTACATAAAAATAACCACATAAAAAATGACAAGCTTTTATAATATTGAATATAAGAATAAAACTATTTCTAATATTACCTTCTTCAACAATCTTTGGTTTTTTCGCACATCATATTTTTTTGCTAGTGCAATTTTTATTTTCTGTTTTGACAATGCAAGAATTCTTTTTTTTTTGCTTTATTTACAATGTCAGAATTTTTATTTTTCCTGCACATTTTACACAGAGACATTTCTCATCTTACACATATACACCAGACAACCATCAGACTTCCTATTACTAAATAGAAATAAATGTATTAAAAAAAAAACCTCATAACTGTTTTCACATTAAAAAAATAATAAATAAACAAATCCTACACTTTCAGACATATTTAAAAACAACTGGAAGGGGGGGAAAGGCTTTCCGAGATTCAACATCTTTGCAAATGATCATTTTATCAACATTTTTTAATAGATAAGATATGCTGTCAAGGCTGTCTATATGATTTACTGGCTGTACTTCAACATTTTTTAAGAATATCTAAAATAATAAGAAACATCAAATCCTGATCTATTTAAAAGATGATTTGAAAGCAATGAAAAAGGAGCACTGATAAAATTTTCAAAATAGAAAAATAAGCATTTTTTAAAATTAAAACAGGGGGGGGGGATCCTGAAAAATATTGTAATTATTTTACAATCTGATCAATATTCACTTAAACATATAATTTCAAACTGTGCCACTGATTAGTTACGGAAAAAAATATTGAAGATATAGCGTGCAAGAAATTATGATAGTACAGTTTTAAGTTAAAGACCAGGGTGGGAAAAATCTATTACCTGGGCATGCAATGTAAAATTTTTAGCTGGGCATGTGTTCTTTTATTCCACTTGCCCGACAGGGCATGTAAAAAAATCGACTGTGGACAATTTATAAATTACTTTTTAAAAATATTATATATTTTTAAATGCTTTCAAATTTTGGTACAGAAAAACTAAATGTACATTTCTATTTCTGCAATTTTATAAATGTCTCAGTGGCAATCTCAATACCTCAACTGTAAACAGAATACAGAATCCCAACAATTATGGGGAAAGATAAAAACCTAACATTCACGTGTGTTTAAGGATTTTCTGATTCTTTTCTTCAATGCAAACAATATGAATAATGTAAATTTTACAGAACAATGAAATGTAGTGTTTTTGGGGCAAGTAAATTTAAAGACTATTTCTTTCTATGACATAAAAAATAAATGATACTCACCTTAACGGATAAATCTTCATATAACAACATGTCGATCATATGATGTATCATTAAATTTGGCAAAAATAATGTTCTCTTTATGATGATTGGTTCTTCCCCACCAATTATATGGTATCTCAATGTCAGATATTCTATTTGTTAGTTCAAGAAAGAGATTGTTCTCTGGGCAATCTGTCAAAAACATCCTCAATGCGAACACCACTTACGAATGAAGTAAGGAATAACTATGGAATTATACAACACATATACACACGAATAAAAGTAAATAAAATGGTAAACCAGGTACTATGATCAACATACTCAAAGATAGAACGATACAAGCATGTCAATGAAAAATCTTAAAAAGTATGCACACATATGTATCAAATATTCAGTACAGATTAATGATGAACATAACTCATTTCATTACCTTTCACACCAAGATTGATCTTTTTATTCCTTGATATGTTGCTGCGAGGAGAAGGAGGTTTCCTCTTTCGTGCAGTTACCGATAAATATTTGGGTAAGTTAGGGAATTTGGTTGGTACAGAGCCAGGCTTCAAGGTGGGTCTTCCTTTTCAATGATAGACACTGTACCATCAAACAACTTTGTTTTGTAGACTCTTTCTATGCTTTCTTCATCAAAATGAAGCTCGCATATCTTACTTGTAGGTTGCAAAACTCTATCACTTCTAGGAACTGCTTTCCTCCACTGCTCTAGAAGGGTAATGTCCTAATTAAGAAAAATAAACAAAAAGACATTATAAATATAATTAACTTTTAAACAAAACCATTTTATGCAACAATATTTAAGTTTTGAGAGTTTAAGTAGTAGCATATGCTCCAGAAAGAGCAATGTAAGAATTGCTTGCCTTTAATATTTTAAAGTAAGTTCTAATTAAATTCAGAAAGATATACTTTGAATTGATTTTTCATTAAATAAATGTTTAATAAAGAAAATATTCATAAGAATTTCGAATAAATTAAATACATTTTAATTTCCCATAAGTGATGCTGCCATCTAGTGGCCATTACATAAACAAATAGTAATTTTATTTTAGTGAACTCTATATTTTTTTTGACAAATTGAATGTCATATAAACTGATGAACCAAGACTGATACTGAAACAGAATAAAGAAAACATAGTTGAATTAGTCTAGTACAACTGTTGTACTGCTTACACATAAGTAAGTGCCACAGAAAGCCATTGGAATTATGCACATGTTGTAATTTTGTATCTTTTCCCGAATTAAATAAAAGTCATATAAAAATTACCAGTTTTTAATAGCTTGTTTAGTGTTCTGGTTCTAAAGAGAACTATAAATAAGGAGTATTATATCGATAAAAAGAGATAAAACTACGATTTCCTAAATTAATACATAGTGCAACGATGAAGCTTTCAGAAAAAAAAAAATTCTTAATTTTGTTAGCATGTTTAAGTTTTTTATTAATTCCACATATATTATTAAGTTATCCCAATAACTATAATTAAATTTTAAGAGTTCTGAATAAATGTACCGAGTAATAATGACTTGTATATGAAAAATATTGCATTGTTAGAATACATTTCTGTAATCTATTTTTTGTTTTAATTTTAATCGCAATGATCAGATTCCGATTTCAGTGTTTAAAGGAATAGAAATTTCTTAAAATCGTTAACGTTTGACAGAAAATGTTTTTGTAAAATGACGCGTTTAATTTTATTCTAGTTTTAAGACCGGTTGTCAGATTGAGTAATTTATTTCATTTTAATTTTGCGTAAAAAAAAATGTAGAATACTTTACACAGAAAATGCAATTTTCGACAAATAGTATGTAAATATGATTTTATATAAAGTAAAAACATAATTATTATTCAACAAAAAACACAATTACGATACAACTTCAATTTAAACAATAAAAAAGTGTAAACAAAGGAAAACAAGGCTTACGTTGGGAGCTTTGAAAAAACTAGGATTCTTTAATCCAAGTTCAGCATATTTTTTTCTCTGGCTCGCATAACCGGAAGTGCACCCGGGAGCAAAACATGCACTATGGGTCATCTCGAATTTAAAAAATAATTAATTTAACTATTTAAAAATAAAAAACCAACTTCTGTAGCAGCGATCCTATACTAAAGGCGTAGGGGGTGAATCAGCAACGCCATCTGTCGACTGCATCGGTCGTTAGGTCCGTTTTCAGGGAAGGAATCCCATTGGCGTTGGAGGTCGTTTCCAATATACGTCCATGGTCCCAGCCAAGCAAGGAAACCAGAAGAGGTATTTCTATCCCTTCATCGGGGCTTCTAATAATTCCAGGGACCATAGCAAATCCATATCGCCAAAAAACATATTTCATACAACAGACAAGAGGCCAAAAACCAGGCTAGAACTAAAATAAAAAAGGACCCTGAGCTACCCGGGTGACTCCCGGGCACAAGCATTGTGTCAGTGATGAAGAAGACGCATGAAGCCATGCCTAAGAAATGAGAGAGGCGGAGTCTCTCGTATAAAAACTCAAGCCCGTCGACTTCAAACTCAAAAGCCGACAGCGGCAGAGGAGAAGCGGGCGAAAGCCCGCAACGCTTTCCTACTAGAAGTCACTTTCCCCATAATTAGGGAATAATCGGCGGAGCTGGGGATGTTAAGGTCGTTGAACAACTGATTCCGTTCCGAAGAGAGGCGAACGCAGGACAGTAGCAAGTGGTCAGGTGTTTCATGGGTAAAGCAGGTCGTACAGAGTGGGGAGTCCACCATCTTCATTTGAAAGAGTTTACGCCGCGTAAGGAGGGTTTTTGTCCGCCACCTAGCTATCAGAGTATCGAGTAGCCTAGAATTTAACCATTTGCAGTACGTGCGGTCCGTAGAGAGGTGCTCAAAGTTGTGACTGTAGTCGCTGTTTATCCAGGCATAATCAGTCTCCACCTGCCAGTTAGTGCGTAAGTGAGACATAATATCCTCGGGGGATATCTTATTTAGGCCGGCGCAGTTATAGGGGCCGTTACGAGCCAGACTGTCAGCCTGCTCATTCGGAGGGATACCTTTGTGCCCAGGGCACCACACCAGGGAAAATGCCTTGTCATTTTTCCCGTTGTATAGACAATTATATAACCAGAGGATAACCTTCGGGGATCGCAGAGAAGCAGATCTGAGAGCCTCCAGTACAGACATACTGTCAGTAAGGATAACATATTTGCCCCCAGAACTAGCGAGGCGAGTAACAGCCACGCAGATAGCGAGGGCCTCAGCAGTGAAGACAGAGTCCACATTTGGAACTAAATAGGCTTCTGACAGGCCCGCCGGGTAAGCTACTGCAGCGACGGACGTTTTCACTGTGTCTTTGGACGCATCCGTAGCAATTACCATTGTGTCATTGTCCAGGCAATCGTACCACTCGTTCCAGGCGCCCACCACCATGTTTTGCGGGATATCATGGTTTTGAAAGATCAGCCCCTTGGTAATAATTTCAAAATTTTGAGGGACCCCAGGGGGAGGAGGCCAGGAAAATCTTAACATGTGGGAGATATCTATATTAAAAAAGTCTAAAAGATCAAGCATAGGCTGCTGCCAGATAGGTTTAGCATTGGGAGCCAGGTGCATAGACCTTAATTTATCGCAAATGATATGCCCGGGAGAAAGTGCAAGTTGCCAAATGATGAATTTCTTCGTTAGGTAGGAAAGGCGGGCAGCCATGGAGGAGGCCCCAGCCTCCCTCCTGAGAATGGGGATGGGGGTCCATTTCGGGAGTCCAGTCGCCACGCGGAGCGCAGCGTTGTAGATGACTTCCAAGGTGTTAATCACAGAGGGAGGGACGTTGAAAAAAAGGGGGCAGGCGTATTCTAGGAGACTTCTAATTATGGCATTAACTATACAGAGCATGTGGTTACTATTCACGCCACGAGAAGTGCTAGCGATAGCCTTAAGGTAATTAAGCCTTTTGAACGCTTTAGCACGCAGATACGAGAAATGGTGGTTAAAGGATAGGTTTCTACTCAGCCAAATACCCAGAAATTTAGCCGTGGTATTCCAAGGTATTTCTTGACCCAAGATTTCGAGCGGAGGGCCGGGATCGCGTTTCCGAGAGAAGTTTATCGCAACGCATTTACCTTGGGAGATTTTAAGCTCATTTGCATTGCACCATTGGGTAATCCTGTTGAGCGCTGTTTGCAACTTTCTACGAACTCTGTTTTCATCAGGACCATTTGCATAAACAACGATGTCGTCCGCGTAAACATTCAACCGGACCCCATCCTCGACGACTTCGAAGATATCACTTAGGTACAGCATAAAGAGGAAGGGAGAAAGAACGCTCCCCTGAGGGACGCCCTGAGAGCAAGGTCTCTGATGCGACATAGTTGATTTCCACCGCACTTGAATCCTACGGTTGCTCAGAAACAAGGCGACCCAGCGACCAATTTTCCCTCTAATGCCCATACTGGCCATTTTATGGATGAGCCCATCAATCCAGACGCTATCATATGCTGCTTTGATATCGAGGCTGAGAACCATAATGAATTCCCGGGCAGCTCGGGCAACATGTATGTCATTTACCAAGTTGCAGAGGGCAGTGGTACAATCACGGGAAGGCATGAACCCAAAATGGGTGGGCTGAAACAGATTGCGAGCACCAGCCCAAATCACCAAACGACGAAGCAGTATTCTTTCGAACACCTTTGCACACACCGAGGTTAAGGTGATAGGTCTATAGGACCCAGTTAAATGAGCGGGTTTTCCAGGTTTTCGAACAGGGATAATTGTACCCAGATTCCAAGAGTCGGGCACCTCACTATTTTCCAGGAGAGAGTTGAACAGGTCCAAAAAGGTGCCTTTGCTTGCGGGGGAGAGGCCTTTTAGCAGTTTTGCAGAGATTCCGTCATGCCCGGGGGTTGTGTTCCGAGTTTTACTCAACGCGGTATCCAGTTCATTCAGCGTGAAAGGGGTGTCCAGAACAGGATCCCCTTCACTAAGGTCATACGGAAGAGGCCGATGGGCCTCATAATTACTAAATTCGTTAAGGAAGGCCTGGGCCTGGTCAGCGCTGGCCGCAATAGGATGCGGACTCCTGAGAACATTATCTCCAGGCGGAGACTCTCTACGAGAAAGCCCCTTCAAAATCTTAAAGATGTGGCCACTAGAGACGCTATTTCGGCACAAGGAGTCCCAGTAACATCTGGTAGTAACTTTTATATGTTTGCGGAGCCTAGCCGCGGCCTGCTTGTGTTTTTTCCACAACTCAATGGAGCAATGAGCGCGGGCAAGCCTGCGGAACCTCCTCTTTTGGCCAAGAAGGTACCGACACGTAGCATCCCACCAAGGGGGGTAAGACGGGCGCCGAGCACCTAACTTATACTTGTTTTCCGACATCGCCTGTTGACTTTGCTGGAGGAGCGCACTATAGGACGAGGGGTAATTAGTTTGAAGAAGAGAGTCCAGATCCTTGCTAGCATTAGCCCACTTCACCGCCGTTTTCGAGGAAGACACTGAGGGCTCACAACCACGAGTCCTCACAGACACGATGACCGGATGGTGGTCCGAATCAAAGGTGTCTGGATGGACGTAGTATGACATACTTTGGTGTAACTCAGGGGAGACCATAGTGAGATCAAGGAGGGAGGGGGGGTGACCAGCCACTGTGCGCGTCGGACAGTCAGTATTCAGAATACATACATGCTGACTGGTAACCCAGTCAAAGAGCCGACGTACATTCCAATTAATGGGAGGAAGGCGGTTCAGGATGTTTAAGTTAAAATCCCTTAGAATGATAAAGGGATGGTCAATGGAGCTAATAATCTCATCATACCACCCTTCGTTAAAATTACCCGAAGGTGAGTAGACGTTGATAATAGTGACCCAACGGTTCACAGCGAACACTTTGACACCCAGAGTCTCAGAGTCATCAGGACCCTGGGGGAGAGAAATTTGGTACGAAGCATACTTGGAGTGGACAGCAGTGAGCAAACCACCCCCCCTGCCAGCAGGTCTATCTTTTCTATAAATGATCATATTCGATAAGGCGAAAATAGAGGTGTCGTTGAGAAAAGTTTCCTGAAGACAGATAATATCAGAGTTTACAAAGGGGACGATACGAAGCCAGTGGCCGTTTTGACGAAGAGACCGACAATTCCAATGCACTAAATTAAAACGCTGAACGCAACGAAAAACAAACGGAAAGGAGCAAAGAGCACAAAACCGGGCACTGGCAAAAAGCCAAGGCAAACCACTGGGCCAGCTAACTTCCCGAACTGGGAGGCTGGCCAGTGTTACCAAAGTTAAGTGGCATAGGCGGAGTAATAGACGCTTCTTCACAGTGGAAATCCATGACTAAAGACTCACTTACAGGGGTACTCATAGGAGGGGGAAGGCGCTGTTTTTTCTTACGAAGGGTTACCTGATTTTTATCCGGGAGATTTTCTTGGAGACCTTCAACTGCTTGTTTAACGGTATTGGCGACCGTTTCCATGATGCTATTGAAAGCTTGTAGCTGGACTTCCAGGAGCTTCTGGAACATGCTAGTCATATTTTCAGAAAACGTCTGTAGTGTGTTTTGTAGGTCTGATTTGGTAACATAATCCGTAGAGGGGGTACTTGTATTTGGCTTCATGGCCGTGACAGAAGCGTAGCTTGGGGAACTGGAGTTTCCCTCGCTCTCACGATACAAACGACGAGCTTCAGCAATGGTTAGATGATTCGCGCTTTTGAATTTTAACAGGCGGGCTTCTCTAATATAATGAGGACAAGTTTTGTCGGAGACCTCATGGTCCCCTCTACAATTACTGCACTTCACGGTCTCTGAAGTGCACGGACCGTCATGTGTGTTTGAGCAGCGGCCACAAACCCGGGGGTTGCGGCAAGCTTTAGACCCATGGTTGTATCTGTGGCAATTGAAACACGCTCTAGGTTTATCTGTGAATAAGGAAATTCTGTGTAACATATACCACAGTTTGACATCACGGGGGAGGGAGGTTCCCAATTTAGTTACGAGAACGGTTCTTGTCGGGGTGTAAACGTTATTTATTTTTTTTTTTGAAACCTGCGAACTTCTAGTACTTCAATGCCAGTAGTCGACAGTTCTTCGGCTATCTCTTTGCAATTTATTTCCGGGTCCACATTATGTAATAGAAATCTGGTGGTGATAGTTTCTTTCTGTATGTATGTGTTAACCGGCGTGTTTAATAGAGTTTTCATACCAAGGATCTTCTGGGCCACATCGGCAGATTTTGTTATTATCATAACCTTTCCCATCCTAGTCAATCTTAGATAGTCAATATCAGAACTGTTAGCCACACATTTGGAGATATCCGCTTTAAGCATTTTTGGGTGCTTGGAAGGAATTTTTCCCTCCTTCGCCTCAATTATTAGCGAAACTGAATCAATGCCGTCATTGACGGCAACAGAAAACCATTCCGATGAACTATTTTCATTCTCAAAGAGGTGGGGGGAGGATGACGTGTCATCCATCTTGTTTACCTCGGTCCTTTGCGTATTTAAACCATTACTTACGACACCATTGTTGGAGACCAAAGGCAAAGGGTTAATTCCCTCCAGCCTTAGAAAGGAAAGTCAAAGAAAAATTCACTCAAAAACAAAAACCCAACTGAAACACAAACACGGGAATTGCCCACTGTCACCTTGCCTGAGAACTTATGAATACTGACTTACAAAGCCTACACAACACAAAATTCAACCAGAAACAAGAAATTTCAACTTACCCTACCCGGGAAAGCTAACAACTTAACTAAGAACCTAAGTACCAAAAAATTCGCCGGAGTCCACCAAACCAACCACCACCGCGCGACTCGAAGTTTTCAAGTTAGCTACTACCATCGGCAATTTAGTGTTGCCATGGGAGCGAAACTTAAATTGACTAACTAGCCTGTGTTTGTGCAAAATCCACATTTTGATCGGCCAATGAAACTGCTCCATTTCTGGAGAGGGAGGCTCTATTCTGCCACGTACGTTAAAGCGAACGTTCGGATTTGTGACGTCATCCAAAACTTATCCGTGCCGCATCCTATTTAACGAACGTTCGAAAAATTGGTATTCTGGAAGACCTTCAAACGAACGTTCGAAATAGACCAGACCACAGCGTGCGGAAGGCGGAGCAAATTCCAAACAGTTCGTCCCAAAACGTCGATGTCACACAAACAAGAGTGATGATTTTTACGTCACTTCCTATTGATTATAGCCAATGAAAATTCGGCAGACGATTTTCGGAAAGCAGTGAAAACTTGTAAACTGTCGAAGTGATAAGTTACAGCCGGGTTCTGCGTACTCCAAGCAAACTGATTTTGCTGTTGATTTCCCAAAAGGTTTTTTAATTGTTTGATAACTTTAATATTCGACAAAAATTAGGCATTTCACCTCATTTTCAACTACAGTGCAGTAAGTTTTAACTCGTGTATGAATTTAAAGTAAATTGAATGACTATAAATATAATTAATTCTTTGATAATAGTTGAAATCGTCTAAGCCTAACGATCTGAGAACGTAAATAAACATTATGTACCCGTAATGTAGGCATTTATTAGTCCTATACTAGTGTTGTATTATATTTTTGTGTTTTTTAACTTGATAATGAATATAGTTGAACACAAATAACAACCAAATGTGTATTACTTTTGTTTCATAAATTATTTATGAATTTATTGTGTATTTTGGAATGTTTTATGTATCATTTTACATGAGTACTTGTTATATAATGGATTAATCATGTTTTATAAATAGCGATCTGATCAGCGAAGACAATATTTATACATTGAAGCGATTTTTTTCAACAATAAAAACTTTATTTAATGTATTTTCTTTACAATAATGGTATTTAATTTTGTAACGGGTGCTAGATTATTTAAATGCATAGTTACTGTTAAACTCTGTGTCAAGGTGTTCTTTTTCATAGAATGGACCTAATTTGAGAATTCTAAATATGTAATTTGTATTGAATATATTTATAGATTGCTTATTATCATTGCAAGTTTGCCTGTAGTTTGATTATTTTTTGAGAACTTCAAAAGATTAAAATTGTTTATTCACCTTATGTTTTTTAAATATACAGTATATCACTCGTACGTACATATACATATCTATTTCTTAAAGCTGCTCAAGTACCATGGTATGTATGTTTCTCATCTCTTCATTATTTGTAAGATAAGCTATATAGTAGAATTCTTAAATTTTATTTTCTAAACATATTTTTAAAGGACTAAAACATAAGTGTCATGTAGCATGTTGTGTTTCAGTATTATATAATGTGTGCTTAGTTAAGCTAGATAATCTTTTTTTATTAAAATTCTTTCATAGGTAGGAACATACGGTGTCAGAGACGAATTCATAAATTTGCTGCTTGAACAAAAGGGCTACCTATAGGCAGAACGAAAGCATCGTCTACTTTACTGTCTTTGTAGGTTATAGCCTTGTTAGCCTACTTAGAAATTCGCAACTGCATGTGTATGGTGTAGTATTTACTAGCTGGATTCTGATCGTTGGAGCAGATATTAATTTAATTCTTCTTCATGTTTGGAATCCTGCTGGTGTGTGACTTAGTTATATATACACTCATGTCCATAAATTAAGGATAATTCAGAATCACACAGAAATTGATCTCTAAAATAAAAATTTTGCCTGTGGTATGATCACACACATCTTGAAGAAGAATATGCAAATTACAGGAAACCACCAGATGGCGTGGATGGTACATCACAATGACGAGAGTGTAAGAGAGGGGTATATAAGGAATGGTGGTAAAGAAGTAAAATTGTTCACAAGCGCTGTGAAAGTCTTTCAGTGCAAAAACCGCATAGTTATGGCACAAAGGAGGCATTTGGATGATGTTTTACGTGGCAGAATTATCGGACGACTGGAATGTGGACGTACCCAGCTGGAAGTATCCGAGGAACTTGGAATCGCCCAGAGTGTCATCTCCAGGCTTTGGCAACGATTCCAAGATGATGGTAATGTGAGTAGACGTTACAGCACAGGTCGCCCCCGAGTTACAACGCCGAATGAGGACCGCTATTTGGCAGTTACTGCCAAAAGAAACAGACGGAGTACAGCATCAGACCGTCAGCTCGACCGTCAGACCGTGTCTCGTCAGCTCTCTTCAGCTACCGGTACGACAGTTTCAAGGCAGACCGTGTACAGACGCTTAGGGCACATTGGTCTATATGCTCGTAGGCCTGTCAGATGTGTTCCACTTACCGCAACTCACTGTCGCCTGCGATTAACCTAGAGTAGAGAGCATGCATTGTGGACACCGCAACAGTGGTCTTGTGTGATGTTTTCCGACGAGTCCAGGTTTAGTTTGGAGTCTGATTCTCGCCGGACATTCATCTGGAGAGCGCCAGGTACCCGTTACCACCTAGAGAACATCATTGAAAGACACCGTTACGGTGGTGCAGGGTGGCTCGTTTGGGGAGGAATTATTCTTGGTTCCAGAACTGACCTGCATGTTCAGAGTGTAACGATGACAGGCCACATCTATCGGGATGTCATTCTGGAACAACATGTACGTTTGTTTCGGGGAGCCATGGGTGCTGAATTTGTGTTTATGGATGACAACGCCCGTCCTCACCGTGCAAACATTGTACACGAATGCCTTCAATCGGTGGATATCACCCGTATGCATTGGCCAGCATACTCACCGGACTTGAATCCAATAGAGCATGTGTGGGATATGCTTGGCCGACGAATTGCAGCCCGCCAACCCCCTCCCACCTGTCTACCGGAACTTCGGAGTGCATTGCTTGATGAGTGGTGTAATACTCCCCAAGATCAGATTGATCATTTGATACTCAGCATGCCTAGGCGTTGTCAGGCCTCTATTGCATCGTCCGGAAGACATACTCCGTATTAACCATCCTACTAACCATGTTATACTGTTTTTTGTAAATAGGTCCTTTTTTTGAAATTTGGTCAAGGGAGTAAAACTTGCAATTTTTATTAATTATGTCAAACATATAGCATCTTTTTTGCTCTTTACTTTTTGTTTAATAAATAGACTTTACAAATAAGTCAAATTTGTTTTGCTTCTTTCTCTTTGCCTGAACTTCATTATCCTTAATTTATGGACATGAGTGTATTATAGATTAAAGAACCTTGCAGCTTACTTTTAACTCTAGGTAAGTGATTTCATTACTGTCAATTAATAATTAAATTGATTAAAATGCAAAGAGAAAATAAGTCTCGTTTAAAGAAAAAATTCATCTCTTTCATTTATAAAAAGTTACACTTTTGTAAATACCAACTTATGTCATATTTTTCCCCCAAGGCAAATCAATATATTTTTAATTTAAGGATAAAAGTTTAGTTTAATAGTTAATCGTGAAATTCGTCTGTCATTTTATGAAAGATATTTTCTGACAGCTCAAAATCTTTTGTACTTTTAATTTTCTCTTTATTTATTTTTTTATATTATTTTATTTGTAAATATAGATCATTAGCATTCTTCTTGAGGGAAAGTGTATTTGGATAACACTGAAGTTCGAACTTTAGTTACCTGCTTTGAAAACTGTCAAAACTTCCTTTAAAAACGAATTTTCAGTTAGCGAAGTTTGGTGAATGTGAGATTAACAACAAGAACAAAAGAAAAGAAAAAAACATCTATAAACGGTTTATTTATGTTATAAATATAGAACATTTTTGAAGGTGATAATAACGTTCTGTTAAACTGCATTATACAAATAAGTAATTTTAAATAACATAAAATACACCTATTGTACAGCTCAGCTCCGGAAAAAAGGCACTTGCATTTTCGAAGAGGAAAGTTGTATATACCAATCGTTTACGAATGACAGGCCCGCAGCCAGGCGATTCGACTAGATGGAGGCAGTATCCCAGGATGGCTATGTATTTTCAATTGTTTTTTTCTCCTCCCTTCCCGCCTCGGAGATCCTTAAAGTGTTACGAAAGCACATCTCTGGCTATTTCATTTACTTTATTGTTTTTACTAATTTAATTGCGTGTGTTAATAAAATTACAATGCAGGCAAAAAGTCTTGAACACGCGCAAGTTTTTGTGGTTGACTTAATTTTCATTATAAAATTTCCGTAATATCTGAACTATTGTTAATGATTCTAATATGTTTTAACGCTTTCCAACAAAGCTGAAAAGTGATTATAATTTCAGTTCTGTCAATCTGTTCTATCCGCCTGTCCGTGTGCTAACAGCCGTAAATATTCATCGACCACTACGAAGTTCTATATGTTATCCCTATGCACTGCGCCATGTACGGTATTGAAAATCGTGTATGTAGAATTCATAGAGCTTTTACAGGAGCACTCAAAATAAATGAATACATTTTGCTCTATGGGCAGTCATTCTTTAAAGCTTATTTTAGGGACATTCGGCAATTTCAAACAAAAGAAAAGCCGACTATGGCCGAATGGATAAGTCACTAAACATAGTAGATGACTGAAGTGTATAAGTCCATGGTTCTGACCTACCGCGTGGCTGTCGAACTAACTGTCTTGAGTCTTGGGCGGTTTCTCCAGATGTAACGTGAATACGCATTTGAACCTCCTAAAAAACTTTTCACCCAAGACAAACCAACCCCCTTTACAGATAGCTCTAGTGTAGCTTTGACTTAATTGCAAAACCGATCAATCAAATGGTCAAATGGAACAAAATTGTTATATTTTATTAAGAATTACAAAGCAGAGCTCTTCATAGCGCCTCTATTATTTGTAGTTCCTTTACAGGAGCGCCCAAATGTACTATGATTCTAGAAAATTGTGAAAGTGAAATAAAAAGCAATGGAAACTTTTATACATGCCCATCTATCATGGAATCACGATGTAGATTTATGGTCAAGAAAAAGGGCTATCGGATTGAACATTTAAAAAATAGTCATATTTTAAGCATATAAACTATATCCGGCCTCAAAACGCTCTAAAAAAGTGTAAACACCCTCTGTATTTACATCAGTTAGAGCACTGACGGACAGACAGACAAACAAAAATAATAAACACTCTTCAGCAAATTTTATATTTCACATGACAAAATGTATTAAGCACTCAATATTTAATTTGTAGTATTTTTTAACACTAGAAATAATACAAATATGATGTACTGTAAAAGCAATCTAGAAGATTGGTATGTTGGCAAACCGGTCACCAAAATCAGCGGCGCATATAGGTTTATACTTCGGGAGAGGGGGGGAGGGATTTTAATGTTTTTTTTTAGAATAGTTAATATAAATGTTTTAAAATAGATGATTTTTATAATTATTTTACATTTTCTGAGGGCGCACAGGCCCCCTCGCCCGCCCTCGAATACGGCACTGAGAAAAATCCTCTGGGCTTTCAAACGGGCGGCTTGAGTTTTAAAAGCGTGCTGAAAATGCACAATCTGTCGTATGTACTTCAATAATGGTAAAACAAGATTTTAAAAATGTTTAATTTTTTCAAAGGGATTCTTTCATTTATTAAAATCAACTTTTATGTCAATTTTTCGAATTCGGGATAAGCGTTTAATTTACGGGGGGGGGATTCTTTTCTGGAAGGGAACTGCCCGTAATTTTATCCCTCGCTGGCGACTGGCCTGACGTACACTTTAATTTAAAGTATGCGTAAGGAGCCATCATATTTAAAGACGCACCTACTTAATTTTTACAATAGCAGCAGCTATATTTCACTTCGTATTTCTAAAAATTTAGCTCATTTTAACACCGAATAGAAATTTTCAATACCTTTGAAGTAAAAATTAATGAGTTGTTATCTTGTAAAATTTCCCTCTTCCTATGTTAAAATATTTTTTCATCCTATTAATATAATATCCTATCCCTTCATGCCTCTTCGCGCTCTTCTATCACGCTGATAAAATAACATCTGCAAAGCAGCTGCCGCTCTTTTGATTTGAAGCATTTTCAGCTTACGGATTCCCTAACGCCACGATTTTCTTGGCGGGTTGAAACGTATGCTAGAATGTAAACATACGGAAGTTAGAATCCGCACCTAAAGCTCTACCGTACCTTGCAGAATACCAACATACGGTAGATGGTTACTAATGACGTCAATATGATGTCACACATCCGAACGTTCGCTTAAACGTACGTGGCAGAATAGAGCCCAGGGTTGCAGTGTCATCAGAATGGGAAGATTCGGTAGCTTGTATTTGGCGAGGAATCAGCCGGGGCCTTCGCTATTAGTAACGGGCCTGCGCGTGTATTTCGGTGAGTCATCCAAAGAGGCCTACGGATGCTCGCGTCTTCCCGTATACATCAAGCAATTTTTAAGATTTCCGATGCTTTGAAACGTTATTAAATGTAGTTTTAAGTAGTGATTGTGTTACTAATTCAAGTACGAACTCATTAACAGTTTCTTTGATACACGCGGACATTAAAGTAAATAGATGCATGTAATTTGAAGGAAAAACAAAGTAGTGCTCACTCTCATGATTCATTATTTTAGCTTGAATTTTAATATACATGAAAAAATTAAGCTGACTTTTAGTATACATTAAAGTAAACGAATACACAAATGATACAGACATTTTTATGTATTTCTATATACTGAATGTTTAAGTTTCACATTTTCAAAGCAGTTACAACCATTATTACTTTTAAAATAAATTTAACTAGTAGTTATTAAATTTTCATTTGTTAAATATTGTTCGGTTAATATATTAACAAAATATATGACGAGGAGCTGAAATAGAATTTAAAATATTTGATATTTACAATTCACGTATACAAAATTTAAGTACTGATATACTATTTAATTTTTAATCTTTTGTAAGGCGTAGGTATCAGAAGAATGTTTGCTATAATTATAAGTACAACCTGTGCACTGCAAGTCCTTGGTATTTGCATGAAAAATAATGTAAATTAATTTAACGAGAAACATTTAGAATGAATTACAAAATAAAGGGTGTTCCATAAATTGTAGTACGAACTTAAAGGGGGGATAATATATCAAAATGATTAAGAATAACGTAACAGTGTATGATAAAACACGTTTGTTAACTGTTTTTATTTTGGTTAGTTCAAATGAGTTTATTTATCGAAAATTTTACCATTCGAAATGAAAATGATTTATAATTTTCAGTGTTAGTTCCATATACTTTTTCTTCTCCAAAGAAAAATTATAAATTTTAGAAAACCATACTGGGAAATACCACTAATATTCCAACACCTTTTTTTTAAGTTATTATTAACTGGCGATTGAAAACAAATGTTTTCGTCCCTGCATTGCTGTATATTAGGGTTATAGCTTTAAAAAAAGAAAAAAAAAACCTGCTCCACGGACTTTGAATACAAATTAAGATAAACTAACAGCTCTAGGACTTGAAAAATTTCAAGATCCCTTTTCACAAGTTGCACTAAACACTGTAGTAAACTAAAAACAAACGATCTCTGAATTAATTACTTTTTATTATAGCCATGGAACTTTGAATTTGAGTATGATGAACGCTTATACAAAATATTAACTTCAATTTAAGTTTCTACATAAACATGTGCAAAAATTAATAACATATTTTACAGTACTTCTGCACTGAAACCAATATCACACATTTAGTTGCATTTATAATAAATGATAAATGACATTTTCAACTCAAAGATTTAAACAGATAAGAATGTCTAACTAGTATTACAACGAACGCTTATTTACTAGAATAATAAACTACCCAAGTTAAACGATTTCAGATTAAAATGATTTATAAATAACACATGAATATTAATTCACAAAACATGCTTTATATCCTATAAATTTGTAGAATTTCTAAATACAAGTGTACACTTACCTTTACATTCAGAACTTAAAGTTCGAATTCTATGATTGAATTCGTTGATTTATTTCCATAAAAAAAGCGCAATCTTCAAAAAATTATTACCTACATCTAAAACACCTTTGTAGCGCGCCTCCTTTATCATCTTTGTTTCATGCGACGCTCCCCCTGCCGGCGAGAGAACGTTTTGTTCATCTTTCTCTTCGCTCGCGTATTCGCGCGTAGCATCTACCGTATGTTCTGAGATAGTGATTATTCATTCTAAATGTAACTTGTGTGTTGTAACCGTTGTTCTCGTTAGTAAAATGTGTTGTTGTCTCAAGTGGTCTGTTTTCATGGAATGATCTACGTCTTTTTTCCTTACGCCCCTGCTCTCTGCCCCAAAGCTAGCCGACCGGCACAAATGGCGCCCAACGTGGGGCCCGAACAATGACAAAGGATATATCTGCAGATAAGTGATTTTTACTTTTGATCAAGCACTCAAGGAACTTTCTTAATTTTGTCATCCTGGCAAATATAAGAAAAATTTTGGTTTAGAATTCACCCTGAATTCAGTTCATTCTGATCATCCGGATCGAAGAAAATACTTGTTTAGCTTTGTTTTGATCATCCAGATCAAATTTAATATACGTATGCCAGTTCCTTTGGTGCCTGAAGCTTGAAAATCTGAATAATTTTCATATCTGAATTCTAACTTTTGAAAAGAAAGGAAAACTATTTTTTCATCCTGAAAAATGTTGTTCTCCAGAATTTCGTTTTCACACTGAAAACTAAGAGAATAACAAGTGTATATTTCTGCTTTCTGTTCTCAGCAGACAGATGTGCTGACTTTTGACGCCGTTGCCGCTAATAAAGTTTTGTTTTGTCTTGAGCTGTAGACATTGTATAAAGTGAATCAGTGATCTCATTTTATTTTATTCTGTTGTTGTTTAAAAGAAGATAAACTTCATTTCATAGCTTAAAGCTGATTGCTTTAAAGAGAAACAAGGTTCTTATTTGAGTAGATTTATCTAGTAATTGAAATATACTTTAAGTGGAATTGTTATTCATGTGCCGAAGTGTTTTCGAAAATTTTATTTTTGGTTAAATGAATAAATTGGTATAAATACTTTTAGAGAATATTTAGATATTATAAAAGTTGAATTATGGCGTACCTTGCTAAAGGAAAGAAGCAAGATCTAGTTAATTTAGCCAGTGAACTTAACATCGCAATTCAAGAGGATTACAAAATAATAGATTTAAAGAATGCAATTCTTAAAAGTGAAGGGTATGATGAAGAATTCACTAAAGAATTGCTCGATAATTTGATAACTGAAAGGAAAGAAAATGAAGCGCGATTAATTCAAAAGGAAAATGATGACCGTATGTTTGAATTAGAGAAACTTAAGTTACAAAATATAACCCATGCTACAGAAACAGAAACCATTCTTACACCTAGTAATTCAGATGTATCTAAATTTGAAATTAAAGGGTTAATTCCTCAATTTGACTCAAAGGTAGATGACATTAGTACATTTTTAAACCTTTTTGAGAAACAATTGACTTTTTTGAAAATACCGGAATCAAAATGGGTAGTATACCTGATCGGGCTTTTACCTATTGAAATTTCAAAGTTAATTGCAATAGAATCAGATTCTCAGAATAACCCACAGGAGTATGCGGAAATAAAAAAGATTTTATTACGCCGATTCAAGATGAGTGCGGAAAAATTTAGACAATCCTTCGTCCAACACAGGAAAAGTCCAGACTCTACGTGGAGAGATTACTTCTATGACTTAAGAAATTTTTTTGAAGGTTGGCTCAATGAGCTGAATGTCACTACGTTTGATCAGTTGAAAGATCTAATAATTTCAGATCAAATAAAAAAGAAGAGTCCCCCTGATTACAAAGAACATTTTTTAGACCACTGGAGCGAGTGGAACGATCCAGTTTCTTTAGTTGATAAACTAGATTCTTACGAAGAAATTAGAAACCTAAAAGGTAGAAACACAAAACAAGAACAACATAAGGAAAATTCTAAGTTCAAGTTCAGTAATGAATTTAAAAATTGTAAGAATGGTGTTAATCATAAATACTCAACAAATAGAACTGTTAGTAAAAATTATGAAAGACCTATTAGCTGCTATGGCTGTGGGAAACCGGGTTTCGTAAAGGCAAAATGTCCTACGTGTACGCCAAACGCTAAAGTTGATCCCGCCCAGGTTAGCTGCTTGAAATTTCAAACGTGTGCGATACAAGAACCCCAGGCAATGTTAATGAAGATTAAAGTAAATGGTATGTGGGGTCTAGCATGTGCTGACACTGGGGCTAGCCACACTGTTGCTGGTGAAACCCTGTATAATCTCCTCCGAGAACAAGGGATAAATTTTCATAAAGTAAATTTAAATGTAACACTCGCGGACGGAATGTCGAAGTTCTCTGAAGTTTATAACACCGATGTAGACATTGAACTAATGGGGAAAAGAATTCCTACTACAATATACGCGTTACCGACAGCTAAAGATAATCGTACCCTCCTTGGTACTGATTTTTTATCCAAAGCTGGTATTAGCTTAGATACCCAAAACAAAAAATGGTATTTCAACTGTAATCCTAGGAAAAGATTCAATTTTGAAAAAGATGTATTTGTACCACCTTGTAAGCCACATAAAGACACTTTTGACTCACCTTTACAAAACGGTAGCACTAGGTCATCTGATAAAGATATCGAACCTCCTAAACTGAACACTTGTGTTTTAAAGGAAACTGAAGGCAGTCACTTATCTACTGAGGAAATGTTACAATTATGTAAATTGTTAGAAGAGTTTACAGGTATCTTTAGTCCAGGGGGAGAACCAACCCCTTTCATCCAGCACAAAATAGATACCGGCAACCACTCACCAGTAGCGGTACCCCCTTATAGAATGAATCCAGTCAAGAAAGAACTCCTTAAGCAAGAACTTGATAGGCTTTTGAAAGATGGAATCATCGAGGAGTGTGAATCTCCTTATGCTTCACCAGTGGTTCTCGTACCGAAACCAAATGGTAAAGTGCGTCTTTGCATAGACTATAGAAAGTTAAATGAAATTACAGTGGCTGACTCTTACCCATTACCCAGAATGGATGAGCTTCTCCATGAAGCCAAACAAACGTCATTTATGTCAACAATAGATTTACAATCAGGTTACCACCAAGTTCAAGTCCATCCGGATGACCAGGACAAAACAGCCTTCGTGTGTCCTTTTGGAACCTTTAAATTTCTGAGAATGCCAATGGGTCTCAAAACGACACCAGCTACATTTCAACGTCTTATGGATCGTTTCAGGAATGGCCTCGGCGACATCCTAACTCTTACGTATTTAGACGACATAATCGTCTTATCAGAAACTTTTGAAAAACATATATCAGATCTAAAAAGTGTTTTCCAAAGATTACTCTTATTTAAACTTCGTGCAAATAGAGAAAAATGTCATTTTGCTGTGTCTAGAGTAAAATATCTAGGATTTTGGATTACGAAGAACGGAATCGAGGTAGATCCTGAGAAGACATCAGCCATCCAGAATATACCACCACCCAAAAACGTAAAAGAAGTTAAATCTTTCCTACAAACATGCTCATGGTACAGACGTTATATAAAAGATTTTGCAGAATTCTCAAGGACTTTAAGCAATTTAACAAAAAAGAACACATCATGGCAATGGAGTTTTTCGCAGCAGAAAGCTTTCGAAACTCTAAAACAATGCCTCATTTCCCCACCGATTCTGAAGCAAGCGGATGGTACCAAACCATATATAATACGTACCGATGCAAGTAATTACGCGCTCGGAGCCGTATTACTTCAAGGCGAAGGATCTGAAGAACATCCAATTGAGTATGCCAGCAGACTGCTTACCCGAGCAGAGAAAAACTACTCTACAACGGAACGGGAAGCATTGGCCGTTGTGTGGGCGTTAAAGAAGTTTCGCGGATACATCGAGGGTACACTTGTTACTGTGGCATCCGACCACCAACCATTGAAATGGCTTCTTACCCTCAAATCACCAACCGGTCGCCTCGCCAGATGGGCACTGGAAGTGCAATCTTTTAACGTAGAAGTCTGTTATATCCCAGGAAAATCTAACGTAATAGCTGACATGCTTTCTCGACCAGTGTGTCCAGAACAAGAGACTGTTTGTGAAATTGATAGTATCGTCATCGCTGATATGCCAGAAGCTCAACTTGCAGATGAATCACTAAGGAAGATAATTGAAGCGTTTGAAGATGTCCAAAAAACAGAAGCATATGCAAATTGGACTGAGAGAGGTTTTCTTATGAACCAGGGAGTTCTGTATCGCTATATCCCGGATGCAGACTCAGAAGAAGCGCAGTTAGTCATACCGTCATCAGAACGGGAAGCAATCCTTAAGAAACATCACGATGACCCCATGGCCGGTCATTATGGCGAAGAGGGTACGTATCAACGTATCGCCAAAAGATACTATTGGAATGGAATGAAGAAGTTTATATCGGATTACGTGAAAAAGTTTGCTGAATGCAGTCGCTACAAGGCAAGTAACCAGAAACCATCAGGTCTACTTAGAACACCCGTCTACTCACAACGTTTTGAGATACTTTCAATTGATTTGTTTGGCCCTTTGCCCAAGACAGCTAGCGGCAAACAGTGGATTTTTGTAATAGAAGATTGTGCAACCAAGTGGATAGAGCTTTTTCCTCTTGAACAAGCTACAGCTCGAGAATGTGCTACAACTCTCATAGAAGAAGTTTTTATGCGGCATGGAATTCCACGACGAATTCTCAGTGATAATGGCCCACAGTTTGTTAGTGCAGTGTTACAGCAGATATGTTTTACCTTGAAGATTGATCAAAATCTTACACCGGTATATTTTCCCCAAGCCAACCCTGTTGAACGCAAAAACAGAGATTTAAAACCAAGACTTGCCATATTGGTTGGAGACGAACATGATAACTGGGAATCGAAAATACCAGTCATCAGATTTGCAATGAATACGGCGGTATGCGACACTACTGGCCATACCCCTGCTTTTCTCACGTTCGGCCGTGAACTGAGAACAGTCGATGATGTAGTGCAAGATTTCACGGCTGTGGTACAGAACGACAACTTTGTACCAGAGATTACCCAGTATCTCAAAAGATTTGCCAAAATTACACAGGACATTAGACAGAGAGTGGAAATAAAACAGGATCAACGTAAATCCTACTATGACAAAAATAGGCGGCAATATTACTTTGTACCTGGTGACAAAGTGTGGGTTACAAAGCACCCGCTTAGTAAAGCAAGTCATGCCAAGACTGCAAAGTTCATGCCCAAACGGGATGGACCATATTTGGTACTTACACAGAAGTCTCCCACCGCTTATGTCATAGCTAATCTAGACCAGCCAACAGTGCCCATAGCTACGTACCACACGTCAGCATTATCTCCTTATCGTGGAGTGGACACCTCCCCGATCAATTCACTTCGCAAAAGAGGTCGGCCTCCCAAGGTAGCACCACAGACAGAATTTTCACCTCAAACGAACAAGCAGGCCATCGGAGGTCATCACACCTCTGGGAACACAAACCCCATGCGAAGAAGAGGACGACCGCCCAAGGTCAAATAATAACCACAAACCTACGAGGCAGAGACTGTTCGTCCTAACTGTTAAAATTAGTAACTTGCTCAAAAAAAAAACAAAAAAAAAAACATTCCCGAATCAGTGACTGTTTATGACTGTTTTCGTCAGCCTTAACGAGCTTTCTTAAGGACTGTCTGTTACAAAAAAAAATTATTAGTGTCACTTGTAAGCACATTTTGTCTATTTTTTTTTTATCCTGGTCTCCTTGCCGGGACGTCGTCGGGACCAGAGGGGGAGTTTGTAGCGCGCCTCCTATATCATCTTTTTTTCATGCGACGCTCCCCCTGCCGGCGAGAGAACGTTTTGTTCATCTTTCTCTTCGCTCGCGTATTCGCGCGTAGCATCTACCGTATGTTCTGAGATAGTGATTATTCATTCTAAATGTAACTTGTGTGTTGTAACCGTTGTTCTCGTTAGTAAAATGTGTTGTTGTCTCAAGTGGTCTGTTTTCATGGAATGATCTACGTCTTTTTTCCTTACGCCCCTGCTCTCTGCCCCAAAGCTAGCCGACCGGCACACCTTGTCATTTAATCATTATGACAAAACTATAACAAAATTGTTTTTTAATTATAAAATAAATTAACGTTTATAATCCCAAATCGCATACAATCGAACAGCGCAAATGCAAATATTAGGCCTCAATGTTTCGCTCATTTCTTCCGATGGCAACGAAGAAGCAGGCCCGGTTGCTAATAACGACGGCCCCGAATCAGCCCTGCGGTTTTTTTTCCATCGCGGATGTTTATTTTATTTTTCTTTTTTTCTGGATTTTCTTTTCAAGTCGGATGAAGCGGGGCGTCGTTATTACCAACGGGCCTGCGTATGAGTTGCCATCACTAAAAATGAGTTTATCATTGAGGCCTGTTTTCCAACAGTCAGTGTTCTATTTTATTATTCTAAGTATTATAAATGTTATGTTATTTTATTATTTTAAAACAATTTTTTATATCTTTGTCGTACTAAAGAACTTTAGATGTAGGTAATCGTTTTGTGAATCTTGCGCCATTTTCTTTCATGAAAATTTATCCTAAAATTCGAACATTTTGCTCTGAATGTAAAGGTACGTGAACACTTTTATAATGTATTTAAAAATTCTAAAAATATGTATGTAAATCATGTTTAGTGAATAATTACTCATGTGTTATTTATAAATAAATTATTTTAATCAGAAATCGCGTATTACTTACTTGAGTAGTTTTTATTCTTGTAAATAAGCATCACGTTGTGATACTATTTAGACAATTTAATTTTGCCAGTTGAAAATGTTATTTATCAGTTATATATGCCTTGATTATGTGATTCAGACTTACATCTGGTACAGTGCAGAAATACAGTAAATTATAAATTATTGATTTTTGCCCGTTTATACAGAAACTTCAAATGTAGTTAATATTTTGTACAACCCAGGTAGCACAAAGATATCGGTGGACGTCCACCGATATCGGGCAATATTTTGAAAGTCTCTGAATGTCATACATTGAATTTACGACATCTGCCGATATTGGTAGATATTAATTAAAAGTAATCCTTTTTAAAAACATTTAAGAGAATTTCTTCAATTATTTTATAACCTTATCATTCAGAAATAACATCCTAATGTTTGTTTTTTTTCATTTAATCCAATTTTTTAGCGATATACTCATTTCAATATGCTATTTTAAACATTGGTGAATATCGGGGAATATCGCAGAAATAATATTCTGTTTACAACATTGGTGAATATCAGGGAATATCGCAGAAATGATATTCTGTTTACAACATTGGTGAATATCAGGGAATATCGCAGAAATGATATTTTGTTTACAACATTCGACTCGCGCATGCGTACTAATCAAAGCGCTTTGGTACTAATCGTTATTCTTGGCGGGCGGGAGGAATTTCCAAACATCAACAACGTGGGAAGTCGGAGTCGCCATTGAACATGAACTTATTCAGGATACATTGCTGATCGTCATGGCAAAGGATATAGAATTATCTTCTAAAATGTAAGTACATCTTTTATGTTATTTAACTGCCATTTACATTGTTTTTTTATATATTGATATATGTATTGTTTGTTTATATGACGATGCAACAAAGAATATGCTGCACATCAAATCAGTATTTTTTTTCTACAATTGTGTAAATATTTCGTGAAAGGTGTTTATGTCTGCAATTTCTATGTTTGCGATATTTTGAAGGAGAACGTAAATCTATTTGTCGTTGCGGACATTATGTGAAATATTCTTGTACAAGTTTATTGTGATTGTTATAGTGCACAAAAAATACTGAGTTATTTTTGATATAGTGCACACTAAAAATATAATATCGAAGCTTGGGGGGGGGGGAGTGATTTCAGCTTCTTAGAAGCAAAGAAGTTTATCTTCATCGCAGTTTATATCAGAAGTTTTAATTTAGTCTCGGAACATATTTCTATTTTTTTTTGGGGGGGGGGCGAGTGTAGAGCTTTTGAAACGTTTAAAGCTCAACTTCATGTGTTTAAAATTAATGTGAAGAAACACAAGAATTGGCTCAGTACCTGAGCCCAAGAATTATATTCAATATTAAGTAGCTAAGAAAATTGGAGGAAATACAAATTGTTATTTCTTTTTATTGTTCAGTGGTTAGTCTAGTAGTTCGCAGCGTACTTTGAGTTTCATTTTGCCTGTGATATACCATCATTTCGGGTTGGGTTTTTGACTTCAAAAACTGTTTTTCGACATGATAAGCATCAAAAACTAATCCATAAAAGAAAGAGAACAATATGCAAACTAATTATGCAGTATATTTACATTTTGCATTAAACTAAATGCCTAATTAAAATAATTATATTAAAATATAACAATTATATACTAGCACATAAGTTGTGCTCACTAAGAATAATTAGTTTAATACCATTTATATAACAAATTTATAAATTTAATGTATACAATATTATATATAAAAATTGTATATATCAGTGCACAGCCAGAAATTTATTGTGTGTGTGATACGGGAGTGAAGAATACACTTCTTGTATGACAAAAAATATTGCTCATTGGAGGGGGTTGCGACTCCCCTATCCCCCTTGGCTACGCCACTGATATATGTAATTAATGAATAATATTCTGCAGTTTTTCAAAAATTTCAAACGAAAGTATGGGTAAACATTTCCTAGAAGAAACATCAAGTTTATTTTTGGTTTAATCTAAATTGAAAAGGCTTTAAGGAATAGCCAATAGCATAGCAATTTCACTCATTTAGACTAAAGAGATAAAGATCAGGTCGTTTTAACTATCAGTATACTAAAGTTTTCCATTCAAAATAGAATTAGTAAAAAATTTTGGGACTTGAATGCTATAAGTAAGCACATCCTTACAAAGTACATAATGGTCTTACTTCTTAAAAATAAATAAATCTGATAGATGTAAACAAAATAAGCATTTTTTACTGATTATAGTGCTTTATTTTTCTAAATATTAATTGATTAATTCCTTGCAGATATTAAAGTACAAGCTATATTGCAATAAAGTAAAACACTTAAAAATATTGTTTATTTTTTCCACTCAATATTTGAGGTTTTTGACATGATGGTTTAAACCATGGTTAAAACTATTATGCGTCAAAAACTAGCCAACCCTGCATCATTTGTTTCCATCGCATAACTTTTCCTACTTTAAAAATCTCAATTTTTTTTCTGCTGGAGCCCAATCATGACCCACAGCAAATTTTAGTTAATGAAATTTGTAACACATATCTTGTATCTTGATTATCAAATTTATAATTTTAGAAAGGTTGGTCACGAGATATTTTGATATGGAATGCCATATCTAAGATTTTATTTTGTTGAGGACTGTGTATCAAATTGTAACCTAAGTTTCGTCTGTAAGCTAAGTAAACAGTCAGATATTCGGGAGGGGGGGGGCTGGCTTACAGTTGCCTTAACCACCAGCCTGGCTGGATACGTGCCTTAGTTCGTTATATTTTTGGTTTGCTATAAGAGTTCGACTGTATAGGAGAGATGAGAAATAATGATCTATCATATAATGAAATATGGTTATTTTTCCCGTGGTTTTCTCCAGTTGTTGTAATGTGAATATTCCTTTAAAGTTCTCGGCCTAAAGGCATTCTCCCCCCCCCCCCTCCAGGGGTTGCATTTCAGTTTTTCATTTGGTTGTGCAACTGCACCCCCTATTTGCCACCCCTGATTTCCCCCATTACGCAGATAACCTTTGTAGTTTTGCTGTAATTAAAAGCAGCCTTGTGGACACTATTAACAGAGAATTGCATAATCTAAAATTATTCGAACTCAGTTACAGACAGCGCTCGAAAGTTGCGGTTGTCTGCTTACCCAGGGCAGTCAGATTTTTAAACGGGCAAGTAAAACAAAGAATTCAGTTGCCCTTAGGGCAACCAAAAAGAAAAGAATTTTCTTTCATGGTAATTATCAAAAAGAGTAGAAAGAAACTACTATTGTTTTATCTTCAATGTGCTCGTTTCCTATTTGTTTACAAGCAGCCGATCACCGTCAAGAAAATTCTGCCATCATAGTCAAATCAGACGTAGTCAAAAATCTATTTTTCATAGTAACAGCCGCAATTTTAAAAAAAAAAAATTGTATAGCAAAAGTTGCATGGGCAACAAACTGTACTTGGGGGCGACCAAAATAATTTCAGAGATTGCCCGAGGGGCAGCACAAAAAGAAAACAAAACACAAGATTCTACCCTTGGTTACAGACATTGCGGATAAAAGTTATTTGTAAAAATATTTCATGTTAATGTACGAGCTATTTTGCTTCAATATTGTCATTTCTAAAACTTTTTGTTTTGACTTCACCCTCTTTTTAATTAGTTTTTCTTTCTACAGAAAAAAGAAGTCCTCCCATGTTAAGTGTGTCCTTTGTGACACAGCTAGAGTGAAAGAACCTGAAAGCTAATATCATAGGTTTCCGAAAGACCCAATAATGTAAGTGTTAATTTTAGTAAGAGTATACCATGTGTTACTCATTTTGTAATGAAGCTATCAACAAATTCTTTATGTATGGTAATGTACAATGTAGGGATGCACCGAATATTCGGTATACTGGCAGTATACCTATTCGACAGTATACCGTGACGGTTCAGCCAAATACTTAAATATTCGACAACCGAATAGTAAACAAATTTAAGTATTCCCCAATTAGTAAACAAATACATATTTTTTATATCAAGAATGAAAGATATAGTATAGTACCATAGTACTAAATTGATTCAAGTTGTTACTAATATCACATGTGAATAAGCGTTAGAAACCCGTATAAAGTCCTCCTACCAAGGCACCCCCATCCTTGGCAGATAGTCCTAACGTAGCATTCCACAATCACACAAAAAAACAATATCCCAATGAAATTAGTTTTAATGTAAGAGAAAACACTCGGATGTTAAATTTGAATTTTGTTGCTTTTTCAGTTTTTCTTAAATCATGACACATTGTATTAACCTGTGCTATTACTAACTGATTTAAATTTGAAACAGTAACCAGGAAAAAAAAACTCATAACATTAAGGTAATTAACTCCTAAAGTAATCAATATGCTTATTCTTGATGGATGAGAATTCATTTGTGGTGAATAGTCACCGTTATGCCATAAAAGTGTCATTTGTTACTTTCCGAACATGTACCATGTAAGGAAAGTATTGTAAAAATCCGACCAAGTATTGTAAAAATCCATGAAAAAATCCGACTTCGAGATTTTGGTGTTTTTAGACGTTTTGAGGGCTTCTGAATCCATTTATGCTATTTTTACGAGATGTATGTATGTGTGTGTGTGTGTGTGTGTTGTGTGTATGTGAGTGAACACGATAGCACCTGAACGGAGCATTCGATTGAGCTCAAATTGGATATATATGTCATAAACTACCGTCGCAAGACCGGTATTGATTTTGGTGTGTATAGAACGTATAGTTTTTCTACAGGGCTACGACAAAGATTTCTTTTACATTATGGCCTATGGGGGGGAATTTCTTGAAAGTGCGCTATCGTTTAAACGGTAGATTCGATTGAGCTCAAATTGAGTATATATGTTATAAACCACCGTTGAAAGACCGGTATTGATTTTGGTGTGTATAGGACTTATAGTTTTTCTACAGGGCTACGACAAAGATTTCTCTAACATTATGGCCTATGGGGGGAAATTCTTGAAAGTGCGCTAGCGTTTAAACGGTACCTTCGATTAAGCTGAAGTTGGGTATATATGTTATAAATCACCATCTTAAGACCGGTATTGATTTTGGTGTGTATAAGACTGGTGCCACTAATAATACTTAACTCAAACTAAAACCCAATCTAATTAAGAATTATTGGATCTTGGGATCAAACTTGCTAGTTAGTACTGTTTCATTAATTAATTAAAAAACTAGTATAAAACAGCATACCATACCATTTTGACATGTTTTGAAATGAGCAATGTATTTTTTAATTAATAGTTTTTCAAATATCAATGTTTAAAATATTCATCAATTTTATTTATTTTTTACTGTCAGAGTATATTATTTTAAAAGAAAGTAACAAAACGTCAAATCTGATTCTTCCGCTAATTATTAATTTAAAAATGCAAGATTTCCCGATTTTGATGGGGGAAATTAATAATTTCATTCTGATAATTTAAACCTTTCAGCCAACCATGAGGTTAAAATATTTTAGCTAATTTTATCGTGTAGCAATTACATGTCTGAAAAGCTTTCTTTTTTCTTTCTTTTGTAGCTGCTGCTGCTTTGAAGTTTAAGGACAAGGAGGTTTTGGCAAATATGTTTGGTCGAAGTTTAGCTGAAGCACCTGATTAGAATAAAAAAAAGATTCGTGTTTCAGATTGTTCCTTAACATTTGATATTGTGGACAATTATACTGAAAACTTATAAAGATAATTTTGTTTTTAAAAATAAAATATGAAAATCTGTTTCATGTAATTTTTTGGAAAGAAAACTTAATTTGAAGTGTGTTTATAATTAGGGATATTTATAATATTAAAAATGTACAGTACTAATTTTTTACCAGAGTTAATCCTTTTCCAGTAAGCTGTTTAAAGCGCATTTTGTTTTGCATGAATTAAAACTTAAATTAGTTTTTAAAATTCACAATTGTGCAATTTTAAGCATTACTCAATTTTAATAGCATTTCCAATTTAATGAAAATCTTAAAATATAGCCCAAAAAAGATTTTAATCCATTTATTCCAAATCAAAATTTATTTATTTTAATATTTTCTTCTTCTGTTGTTTACAACCAATAATATTTGCTTTTCGATCAAGTTACAGTAGAACCCTGATTATCCAAGGTGGTCAGAATCAAACATGCCTCGGATAACACTGACAATCATAATCACAATTACAGTTTTAAACATACTGCAGATCATGTCCAGACTTCGAAACGATTACAGTCAAATGTAATTCCCTATAAGAATGCTATTCTATAAATTCTACAGAAATAGTGTAATAAAATTGCATTACTTCAGAATTTTTGGAATATTTGATTTCACTAAGATCAAGATTACTACCTTTTTGCAAATTTAACAGTAACTGGTCATAATCCTTTTAGGAATTGGCCATAGTCGTAATCCTTATCAATTCTTGTAATCAATTGCAGATGGATGTGTAATCATCCGAAGTCTGATCATGAATCTTTTACATTAACCAAGGTGTCACCTTGAATATCATGGAGCATTGCATAACCAAGGTTCTACTGTACTTTGAAACATTATAAAGAAATGTATTTAATCACTCGTAACTGGAATTTTCATTCATCCCTCTTGTAATTTTTAATGAAATCCAAAGGCTTAAGATTAACTTTTAATACAAATATATTGAAAATGAATTCATTGTATCTGAGATGCATTAGTGCTTCATGGAAATTAATATAAATTTAGGGGGTGGGGGTGGGAAATAACCTCCAATGGCAAATTACATTTTGTGGGAAACGTTTCAAGGTAAGTACAGAGTAAAAAAAGAAATATGAGCATATTACTGGAATTTTTTTTTTAATAGCTATTATTTTACTCGAAGAAAAGCTCTATTTATACTTCCTGCCCCCTCCCTTTTCCCTTTACACATATGGCAAACATTTATTGTATACTTTGAAATTGGTCATAACTCCCACAATCTTTCTGAAAAATTCAAGATAACCTGTGTTGACCAAAGAAAAGAGTATGTAGTTTGATTTAACACTGAGATTGTTATAGCAGAGCTGTAGTAATTAAAAGTATATTGTCTTTGTGGATTTTATGAGTAGTGGCTACTATAAAATCCAAAGTAAATTTTATATTCTATAGGTGATTATAAAATAGCTGCCTATAGTAAAAGTTTCAACTATTTGTTCAAGCTTTTAATTGCACTCTACAATATAAATTGCTGCAAAATTTGAGTATTAAAGGCCTTTACGTTCTCCAAAAGGTGAGTCAAGAATGTGTGTGAAGAACGATTTTTAGCACCATCAAATGCAAACTTGTACAAAAAATTTTTTCCCAGTCATTAAAAAAAAAAAAAATGTTTCCGCTAACTTATTAAAGCATCAGGTCAATATTGTATGCTTGGACTCCTATTTGTGAGGGAAAATTTTGATTGTAAAAGAAATTGGGGGGGGGGGGACTTGACTAATTAATATTTCACATGTAGACATTTTTTTTGGTTTGAAATTATAGCTCAAAAGAGAATTTTTTAATGCTTTATTTCATTTTAAAGCATTAAAAAATTCTATTTTGAGTTATAATTTCAAACCAAAAAAATGTCTACATGTGAAATATTAATTAGTCAAGTCCCCCCCCCCCCCCAATTTCTTTTACAATTAATATTTTCCCTCACAAATAGGAGTCCAAGCATACAATATTGACCTGATGCTTATAGGGCTGATGGGAGAAACATGAAAACAATATTCAGAAATGTTGGAAACCAATATTGCTCAATGTCAAAAAATAATATTTAGAAATATCAGAAAAAGATATTCCTGGATATCTGAAAACAATATTCAGAAATGTTGGAACCAATATTGCTCAATGTCAAAAAATAATATTTACAAATATCAAAAAAAGATATTCCTGGATATCTGAAAACAATATTCAGAAATGTTAAACTGATATCTCTGAATGTCAAAAAATAATATTCGGGAATATCATTTAGGGGGGGGGGGTCCATTTAATATTGCCCAATATTGTAATTTTGATATTGGGCAAAATCTCTGTGCTACCTGGGAAGCGTTCATTATGCTTCCTCAATTCCAAAGTTCGATTGAGAAAGCGAAAAAAGAATAATATATACTACATGAAATGTCTTTATTAAAGAATAATTAATTCGGGGATCGCGCTATAGAGCGTATTATATCAATTTTCTCCAATATACAGGATATCCCGAAAACACTGAAATGCGCTTTAATGCATAATTTGTTAAAGATTAATCTTGAATTGTTTAAAATAACATAGGAAATACGACTACGTTCATGAAATATTCATTATAAAAATGTCTTGTGTATTTAGTTATTTTAAAGTATATTAAATATCCACTTGTGAAACTAAAATAAGCAATCGTGAATCATGAGAGTAAGCGATACTTTGTTTTTCCTTCAAATTATATGCATCTATTTCCTTTATGTCAATATGTATCATAGCAAACAAATTAATCATGAGTTCGTACTTGAATTAGTAACACAATTACTACTTAAAACTATATTAAATAACGTTTGAAAGCACTGGGAAGCTTAAGAAATGCCTGATGTATACGTGAAGACTCGAGCATCCGTAGGCCTCTTTCAATGGCTCATCAAAATACACGCGCAGGCCCGTTACTAATTGCGAAGGCCCCGGATGAAGTAGGACAATTATTAAGGTGACCAACGCCCTTATTCAGATAGATTTAGTAGCTACTAACCCTATTGTTTAGTTACTAAATTTAGTAAAGTGGATTCAGATAGAATTTGGAGGCGGAGATACTAAACACGTGACCAAAACAAGCTGCTACAATAAAGTGACCAAACAAGCTGCTAAATCACCGTCTAAATAAACCCACGCCTGGAACAAGCGCTCTGATTGGTCTACTAGCTTCCCTGTTAACTTATCCCTACATTTTCCCTGACTTCCCTTGGTGTTGGTCACGTGATTTAGTACTAAACGTATCTGAATCGCGATTTACGAACATTTAGTATCTCCGCCCACTTACTAACTTACTAACTGAACAATGGGTTTAGTAGCTACTAAATCTATCTGCATAGTAGCCCAAACGTCCCCATTTTCCGGGGACAGTCCCCATTTTCAGGACGTTTTTCAAATTAGGCCCGTTTACATGTGAAAATGGAAAATCCCGGGTTAAAGCGGAGTGCAGGGAAAAACTCGCAATGCATCATGGGAAAGCGGGGTTGACTTTGCATTAACCCTCCTTTCGACCAGGAATCTTTCTACCCCGCATTTTTTCCCCTAAGTAGGGGAAGCGGGGTAGAAAGCAGTGTAAGTCCCGGGATTTACTCCGTATTTTTGAACATGTAAACGGGCCCATTGTCCCCAGGATTTAAAAATGGAACTGGGGACATTTTTTAATTATTGCATTGTTTTTCAATTAAATTACTGTTAATTATTGCATTAATTATAAATGTCCCCAGTCTTGTTGTCAGAATCGGGGACATGTCCCCGATTCTGACTACAAAAATCTGGTCACCTTACCCGGGGCCATCGCTAATCAACGGGCCTGCTTATGAGTTGCCATCCCTAAAAATCAGTTTATCATTGAGGCCTGTTTTCCCCAGTCACAGTATTCTATTTTATTATTATAAATGTTATATTATCTTATTATTTTAAAACAACTTTTTTATACTTTTGTCGTACTAAAGAACTTTAGATTTAGGTAATCGTTTTGTGAATCTTGCGCCATTTTCTTTCATGAAAATTTATCCTAAAATTCGAACATTTTGCTCTGAATGTAAAGGTAAGTGAACGCTTATAATGTATTTAGAAATTCTAAAAATATGTATGTAAATCATGTTTAGTGAATAATTACTCATGTGTTATTTATAAATAAATTATTTTAATCAGAAATCGTATTACTTGAGTAGTTTTTATTCTTGTAAATAAGCATGACGTTGTGATACTATTTAGACAATTTAATTTTGCCAGTTGAAAATGTTATTTATCAGTTATATATGCCTTGATATGTGATTAAGACTTACATCTGGTACAGTGCAGAAATACAGTAAATTATAAATTATTGATTTTTGCCCGTTTATACAGAAACTTCAAATGTAGTTAATATTTTGTACAAGCGTTCATTATGCTTGCTCAATTCCAAAGTTCGATTGAGAAAGCGACAAAAGAATAAAATATACTATATGAAATGTCTTTATTAAAGAATAATTATAATTCAGGGATCGCACTATAGAGCGTATTTTATCAATTTTCTCCAATATACAGGATATCCCGAAAACACTGAAATGAACTTTAATACATCATTTGTTAAAGATTAATCTTGAATTGTTTAAAATAACGTAGGAGATACGACTACGTTCATGAAATATTCATTATAAAAATGTCTTTCTCATTTGTGTATTTAGTTATTTTAAAGTATATTAAATATCCACTTGTGAAACTAAAATAAGCAATCGTGAATCGTGAGAGTAAGCGCTATTTTGTTTTTCCTTCAAATTATATGCATCTATTTTCTTTATGTAAATATGTATCATAGCAAACAAATTAATCATGAGTCCGTAGTTGAATTAGTAACACAATTACTACTTAAAACTACATTAAATAACGTTTGAAAGCACTGGGAAGCTTAAGAAATGCCTGATGTATACGTGAAGACTCGAGCATCCGTAGGCCTCTTTGGATGGCTCATCAAAATACACGCGCAGGCCCGTTACTAATTGCGAAGGCCCCGCCTTACCATACGTCCTCCAAATTCCAAGACAGTCCCCAAATGTAGATCTTTTTTTCATTTTGTCCCCAAAAACACTTTGACTTTTTGGGGACGCGAAAAGTCCCCAAATTTAAAGAATTGTATTTTTTCACTGAAAGTTCCTGTTTAGTTTATTTCTTTCAGAAAAATCCCAAGAAATAAAAAATATAAAACAATTAAAAGCGCCTTCTACTCAAAGAAACAATGAAATTCGATCTCTGAAAACGTTTGTTGTCATTGTGTATAAGTCCCAAAAATATAGAGCATTTCGACGGACCCCTCCTCTCTGCGATCGGTCGCCGTCTTGCGTGACAGCTTGGGGTTCTCGTAATGTATTTCAATGGGAAAAAGCCGATTTTCAACATTCAAAAAAAGTATTAAATTTAATTTTTTGGATGATTGTAATGGAGGGAATTTGTTAATCAGACCTTTGACTTTTGTGTCCCAGGTGGCTCCCAGGTTTCCGCTGTTACTGCGTTCGGAAAGACAACATTATGTACAGGAATAAACACAACGTTTGTTTTAAGATTCGGCAGATCATTCAAATTACTGTTTGTTTACAAATATCATTGTTGTGCATGCGAAATTTTCTTACGTTGTGAGATTTATGCAAGAATAAAGTTTTGTTTTTGAATTATAATTCATCGGATATTCTGTATGCCCTAGAAAACATCAAATTCCATTAATATTTATATTAAAGAAGTGTTTATTTAAATTTCTATTACGATATATTCAGATTGTATTTGTTTTCTTTTATAAAAAATTAATGTACTGCTTGTTATTATTTATCATAGTGTTCTTTTAAATATGTAAATGCCTGTAAAATAAGACCAGTTATCCCATTAATAAAAAAGTGTAACATATGCATCGCATAACATATTTGTATATGTAATTAATCTAATACGTATGAATATGAATTAAAAAAATAATCCAATAAATCAACTAAATTAAAGACGTAGACCAATTAATGTAATCTTTACTTAGTTGCATAATTATTTAAATTGACAGTAAACATGAGTGCAAAATGTAAATTTATAATTCCATAAAGCTTCTGCCTTTTTATTATAAGATGGAAAACATGTTTCGCAATGTTAGCTCATAAAACTGTACTAAACAATTCTAGAAT
The DNA here is from genome assembly GCA_038373885.1 of Cheiracanthium punctorium. Taxonomy (NCBI): domain Eukaryota; kingdom Metazoa; phylum Arthropoda; class Arachnida; order Araneae; family Cheiracanthiidae; genus Cheiracanthium; species Cheiracanthium punctorium. The sequence continues at coordinate 107,918 of JAWZYV010014241.1, forward strand.
TACATTTTTGAATTTTGTTTCAAGTTAGAATCAGAACAGAAATTAAAAGCTGGAACTCTGACCCTGTATTTCTTTTTTCTGGGTGAATTTTTACATATTAGGCAAAACCCAGCAAAGCTCATGAATACTTTGCTCCGAAGCCCAACACTAGTATACATTAATTCATAAATTTTCCCCTTTTCAAGCACAAACTGATTTTAGCAGACACGACAAATCATATTCGCTTCACCTCGACCAGATTTGAGAGTCCTGAGACCACCAGAATTTGGGTGTTTTCTGTATAATGTTTATATTTCTTCCTGCTAATTTCTGACTATTTAATTTTATATCACTGTTCTTTGAAATAATTATTATATGGGAAAATCTTTAAATTATCGTTATTTTAATTAAATGTGCTACCAACCCCATATTGCAAGGGTTTGCAGTTCGCTACTGAGTATTAACATAAGAATATTAAGGCTCCGGCACCTTTTTTTGTTAGAAATTGCCGCTAGCCCTGGAGCAATTAAATGTTTTCTCATTGAAAAATTTCTTTCATTAATTTCCAAAAAGTTACACTTTTTGTATATAACCCGCATACAAAAATATCCCCAATCGGTAAAATGTGTGCCATATTCTGATGAGGTGATGAACAAAATTTGATAATTATATCCTGAAAAGTGTCAAAGGTATGAAGATAATGAGTACTGACTTAAACTAATTTTCAGTAGCTCTTGAAAGAAAAAAAATCACAATCACATTTTAAGGGTCATACAGATATTATGAAAGAATATTTTACATTCAAATATAGACCCCAGTCACCTTTGTTTATAGATATCCCTTAAGACGTTATATGATGAAAGGCTGAAATTTTGTAAATCACCTCATTTGTGCATGGGGTACATTTTATTTTCTAGGAATTTTTTTGTAAGGTAGTTCTAAGAAATTTTAAAAAGTGTAACTCTGTGAAAATTAACAAGAGGAATTTTCTCTTAACATAGTCTTTTTTTTAAAACCTTATTTTAAACATTTATTCAATTCACGCTGCCTAATTATCTTTAATAGATAAAGAATTAAAGCATGTTATCACTTTCTAGGGGCACTGTACGTGTGTGTGTGTCTATACAATTTATAAACACTAATATTTTTACTTCCTTGTATGACGTACAAAGAAATTATGTGATCGCAAAAAGAATTCGGTATCCAGATTTTGACTACCTCTAAATTTACTGAGTTTTTGCTTGACATCTCATTGTACACATACATGTATGTTCATATAAATTCATGTACAAGCATTTTGACTGACAGCTAGACCATTTTGATCAGTGTTTCCTAGCGCTTGTACGTAAGTGTGTATGTAGGTAACTCACATCTTAAAAACTATGAGTCGTACAATGTTGAAATTTTATATTTAGGATTGCTGTAACATCTACATCCATACATTATGCTTTAAGAGCAGAAATTCATTAAAGTGTAATTTAGAGATATTAAGTTATTTCAAATGAATCAAAAGTGATATATGTTGTTAAGGATTACAAAATGAATCTTGCCATCGAAAATGGTACCTTTATCATTTACAGTTCTACAGGAGCACTCAGAAAAATTCCAACAAATTACAGTCAATGGCAGTTTTAGAGACATTCATTCATTTCAAGCAGAATAACATCTTACCATATTTGGATAATGGTCCGGTGACGTTCAGCCACCTCCCTCAAAAACTGCGTCAAAAGTCTCCAAACTTGGCAACTTTTGGTGTATATATTTCATTCGCATATCTCAAAAACTATTAGTCGTAGATTGCTGAGATTTTATATATAAGATTGTTGTAACATCTAGTTGTACACCTTGATTTTTTATTCCAATCTACTGGAAAGTTTATTTACAGGACCACCCAAAAGAATTTTGGTATGTGCATGTATCCTTGCAGTCTGCCAAGACGAGCGATTTTTCGCTTTGATAAATCCAGGTTGCATGAAATCATGATGGTTCCGAATACAATTGGCTACAGTTTGCCCGCACATTTTCCGAAAAAATAATATGGCACGAATGTCTATCAGGATAATATGCAACTACCAGAATTCCAATACATTAATGTCTATAGACATCTTCAAATAGTGACGTAGCCAGAAATTTTTCATGGGAGGGGTTACTATTGTAACTCACATATATGTATACATGTGTGTGGTGAGGGAGTGAAGAATATACATTTTGTATTGCAAAAAATTTCAGGGTGTGTGTGTGTGTGTTGTGATCCTTATTTCCCCCCCCGGCTACGCCACTGTCTTCAATATATTATGTCTGTAGTCGCTCATTGTTTGGTCCATGCACAGCAATCTCGCTATTTGTCATCCACCGTGTTTATCATCCAAAATATCGCTAATTTAACACCAAAAATAATTATGCATTTTGCATGACTCTAAAACTTTTAACCGTAGAATGTTGAAATTTTGTATTTAGAACTATTGTAACATCTAACTGTGCTTTTGATTGCTGTGGACTGAGTAATTTATTTACAGGGTCACCCAAAAGACTTAAAATATATTAAGGGTCTATAGATACCTTCATTTCATTAAAAATCTGTGATGAATAAACTGTTTCAGCTGTGACTGAAATCTCGCTATCGCAAGCTTATTGGCTTTTGTCAAAATATTGCCCAATTAAGTAAAAAAATCTTTTAAAATTGAATCAGCTTGGCGGTAAACTTTAGAATTGCAGTATTTTGTCTCTTTCAAATGAAATAAGTTTAGATGAAGTGCCCCGAAAATATTTCTGGTTTTAATAGAGGTTACAAGGAAGTCATGTGGTGTCCATATCATTTATTAGTTCAATGATTTGATTAAAAAAAAATCATAATAAAAGGAGTAGTATATAGATTTTTACAGTTATATTTCTTCCGTGATGATTGTATATAAGAGAATTTTTTTTGAACATCGTAAATTACAGTGTTACTTGAAAATATGTTTTCACATAATTTACACAGGAACAGGACTACATGCAAGCGATAGATATTAAAAAAATCAGATGTCAGTCAGCCAATTTAAATTACTTTAGAAGTTATTTACAAAAAAAATTGAAAGGAAAAAAAAACGCATCATTATTTTGCATAAAATGATTTAGGTTCTTGAATCTAAACAGCAGGTAAGAAACAGTATTCATAGAAAAATTGCTACTGGCATATTATCCCGGCACTCAAAGAAGACAAGCGATTTCTCGCCAAGATAAATGCCGATCACATGAAATTACTAATGGTTTCGAATACGATTGGCAACAGTTTCCAGCACATTTGATGAAAAGAATACTTTTGTCGGAAATGACCACCGGGATAATACGTAAGTATCAAAAAATCTAAAAATCTTCAGAATAATTTCTATCCTAATATCAGCTCCACGCAAACAGAGTGGAAATAGTTTTAGGTAAAAGAATAAGGATTTATTTTAATGAAGTACAGTTTAACCATTTAATCATCTGTCCATAGACACGAGAACAATAACAGTATACCTTGATTTCACGAAGTCAAAGAAACAACAGAAAGAATTGAGATAGAAGGTGAAATAAAAGAGGGTGTCAGTTTAATAGAAAAAACACATTTATTCAAGATATTTAAGTTCCACTCCATACCTAATTCAGAATACTGCAAAAGATAAAAAGGCTGGTAGCCAAGTTTAGTGATTTTGAAAAAGTAGATTCTACAGTGGTTTTTATTATTATTATTTTTTTTTTTAGCATAAGCAACAATAAGTAATCATACATTAACACATCACATGCCAGTTTCAACATAAGAAACTTCCTGTTTTATTTATTTATTATTATTATTTTTAATAAACCAACCACTGGTACAAAACTAGTTCTGTAAACAATGTATAAATTGACTTTTTAATCAAAATGTTTTTAAAAAATAATTAACAAACCAATTTCTTTCATGTTTTTTATTGATTTATTCTAAATTAGCACATTTAATAACAGAAACCACACCAGAAAGGGTTATCCACAGAAAGCATGCACTAAAATTCATGTCAATCTAAGGATAAACCTATCTAGTCATAGTCATAGCTTCAAATTACATTGGAGACAAATTATCCATATATTTAAAAATGATGAAAAAATATCACAATCCTAAACTAGAAACAATATCTAATTTTGCAATTAGAGTTCAATTAGTTGCTTACCGCTTTAAAATTTCTTCCATATTTCTAAATAAATAATGTACATTCTTTTGTGTACAGTCGTGGATCGCTGTCTAAACTGTTTTGTTTGTTTGTTTGTTTGAATTGAGAATAGTTCTTGAAGGTTTCTGGACTGCAATCTCGAGGATGGTCTTATACCCCTGAATATCCGTTTTGACATTTTATGAATTCAAACGCCTGTTGCTTGCTATTCTGCAGTTTGTTTACATTCTTTCACAGTGGGGACTGCGTTCGTAATCCGAAAACCCAATGAACGTCCTCAGATTACACGTAGTTTATACGGATTACTGAGACTTCTAAATAATACATTGAGGTAAAGAAATAACATGCGCAGAACGATATGCGCGAAGCTGGCACTCAGATGACGTCAGAGATACGTCACGTCGAAATACTCTATTTTCTAGTGTCCCAAGTCTTCCTTGGATACGCCGGGGCCTTCCAATGAGGTTTATCGGTGTGACGTCATTTTTCCACCAACACTTGACCTTTCGGCTGTGTTGATGAGTAGCCCTGTTATCTGATTGGCTGAGAAGTGTATATTTTCCAGCGACACGTGGCTGAAATAGCCTCGTCTCAGTATAAGTTTTAATATGTTAACACTTTTAATGGAAATCTTTGGAGAGATATCTTTTTGCAGTCATGTACAGGTTCCAGAGAGTTATTGTTGTTCCACCGCCACGTGACTTTTATAGCCTCGAACCCAAGGAGGCGATATCCTCCATTAGTAACGGGCCTGCGCGTGTATTTGATGAGCCATCCAAACAGGCCTATGGATGCTGAGAGTCTTCAGGTATACATGCAGGCATTCTCCAAGCTTCCCAGTGGCACTTCAAACGTTATTTAATGTAGTTTTAAGTAGTAATTTTATTACTAATTCAAGTACGAACTCATGACTAATTTGTTTGCTATGATACATATTTACATAAAGAAATTAGATGCATATAATTTGAAGGAAAAACAAAGTAGCGCTTACTCTTATGATTCACGATTGCTTATTTTAGTTTCACAAGTCGGATTATTTAATATACTTTAAAATAACTAAATACACAAATGAGAAAGACATTTTGGTAATGAACTAAGGGCTACCCGCAATTTCGTCCGCGTCGGCTGTAGAATTAGGTCCCGAGCAGAAACGAAGTGTGGAGGAGCGTGCTGTCAGCTCCTGTACTATAGATAAAAAAATTAAGAATACGTCGAGTGTAACATCAGTTGAATGAAAATACCATCTAGTAAAAACTTAACAACATTTTAGTTCAGACTTGAAGTCGAGCATGCAAGCTCTGCACGATACGGGTCAATTTACATCCATGGAGTTCTGGTAACAACAACAGCAACGCGATAATAATAATACTAGTACTGCTGCCGAACCATGCGTGAGCACACATTCCTTTTATACAGCGGACCTCACATCAGCGTTGCAGATTCCCTGGCTCTGCTATCATGGGAGTTAGCCGCTAGCGCTCCTCACAGGATGCGCGAAGAGATGCGCGGAAGCTTGTTCGATGTGTGTGGCCGCTGAAGGATCAGATTGGTGGTCGGGAAACGCACCGATCGCAGGCGCGGCGGCCGCCACAGAAGCATGTGTGAATAACAAATATATGTTTGCGACTAAAGAAACTGCATTTAAATATTATTTGCTTTTTACTTATTTTAAATGAAGTATAATGCATAGGTAGTATACTTCATTTAAAATAACAGAGTATGTAAAATTACTAAATTTAGATTTTTTTCAGGCATTTGGCGAATAGAGACAGTTACGACAGTATTTGCGAATTGTTTTGAGTGTTCTTGTAAAAGAAATATTTATGCCATATACATGAATTTTAGCCTATGTTAATCAGGAATAGTGCAGCTTTCTATTAGCGAAAAAGTTTTAGAATCGGTTCTGTAGTTACAGAGATACCCATAGAGCGTAATGTATTAGAATTATTTTGAGTGTTCCTGTAAAGGAACTATTTGCGCTACATGCATTAATTTTAGCCTATAATACTCAAGAATAGTGTAGCTTACTATCAGTGAAAAAAGTTTTGGAATCGGTTCAGTACTTACAGAGATACACATAGAGCGTAATGTAATTCTTATGAGTATCCCTGTAAAAGAACTATTTGTGATATATGCATAAAAGGTAGCCTATAACACTAAGGGTCCCTCCAGTGTCTAGAGGGTCTGCTCTCAAACCTGGAAGGTGGGAGGTGCCAGGTTCAAACACCGGTCGCGCCTGTCGACCTAGCCGCTCGCAGTTTTCCGTGTTTTTTTCAAAAACCTCGCGAAAATACGGGCTAGGATCCCTTAGAAAATTCCACACAGAGGAATTCTCCATATAGGCCTAGGACCATATAGGCCTAGGACTTTCAATCAGTGAAGAAAGTTTTAAAATCGGTTTAGTTGCTACAAAAATTTCCATAGAGCGCAATGCATTAGCATTATTTTGAGTGTCTTTGTAAAAGAATTATTTATGCTATATGCTTGAAAGGTTGCCTGTATGTTAATCCAGGGCATAAGCTGTCTTCATTACAAATTTTTCCACCATTTTTGTGTGATTCAGTCAAAAACATCCAAACACATAAACGTACACATTTATATTATTTGTAGGATTTGGAAATTTACGAACTTAAAACACATCTGGACTTTTCTTGGTACTTACCTATTATCCCGGCGGTCATTCCAGCCAAACTGTTTTTTCGTCAAATGAGTTGCCAAACTGTTGCCAATCGTATTCAAAACCATTAATAATTTCATGTGCCCGGCATTTATCTCGCAAAAAATCGCTCGTCTTGGCGGACCGCCGGGATAATACGTAAGTACACTTTTCTTTATTTATGCTTTTTAATTTGGCGTAAAATCAACATAATTTCCATACTTATTTATGTTTTTCAAATGCATGTGATTTTGCAAATAGAATTTCTGCTTTATTTCAAAAGCATAAATCATTTTGTGCGGGCGATTAAAACGTTTTTAATAACATAGTGTAGAAAGTAATTAAAATTTCCGAGCCTCAGGTACACTTTACCGAATTCATGTGTCCAGGCATGCTCAAATTTTCAAAGCTCTGCTTTCTGTAGATTTGTCTGGAGAACATTCATTTTTATTATTATAGAGATAGATTTATTTGGCATAAAACTGGCATAATTTCCGTCATTATTTAATGTTTTTCAGATGCACGTGCTCCTTTATTGAAGTAATAGACTTCTTGTCAGCTCAAAACATGAATAATATGATACGGGCGAAACTCGCCAAGTATGGCAACGTAAAAACGGTTTTTAATTAATAATTAAAAAAGTAATTAAAAATCTAAATTCTAAGTAGCCTATAACCAACTCCAGGGTCCCATCTATATCTAAACCGAAATGCATCCTAATCGATTTCAGCGGTTTAGGCGTGAAAGCGTCATTAAACAAATACAAAACAAACAAACTCACTTTCGCATTTATAATATTAGTTAGGATTATTTCATGAACGGTAGTCGTATTTCCTACGTTATTTTAAACAATTCAAGATTAATCTTTAACAAATGATGTATTAAAGCGCATTTCAGTGTTTTCGGGATATCCTGTATATTGGGAGAAAATTGATAAAATACGCTCTATAGCGCGATCCCTGAATTAATTATTCTTTAATAAAGACATTTCATGTAGTATATATATATTCTTTTGTCGCTTTCTCAATCGAACTTAGGAATTGAGCAAGCATAATGAACGCTTGTACAAAATATTAACTACATTTGAAGTTTCTGTATAAACGGGCAAAAATCAATAATTTATAATTTACTGTATTTCTGCACTGTACCAGATGTAAGTCTTAATCACATAATCAAGGCATATATAACTGATAAATAACATTTTCAACTGGCAAAATTAAATTGTCTAAATAGTATCACAACGTCATGCTTATTTACAAGAATAAAAACTACTCAAGTAATACGATTTCTGATTAAAATAATTTATTTATAAATAACACATGAGTAATTATTCACTAAACATGATTTACATACATATTTTTAGAATTTCTAAATACATTATAAGCGTTCACTTACCATTTACATTCAGAGCAAAATGTTCGAATTTTAGGATAAATTTTCATGAAAGAAAATGGCGCAAGATTCACAAAACGATTACCTACATCTAAAGTTCTTTAGTACGACAAAAGTATAAAAAAATTGTTTTAAAATAATAAAATAATATAACATTTATAATACTTAGAATAATAAAATAGAATACTGTGACTGGGGAAAACAGGCCTCAATGATAAACTCATTTTTAGCGATGGGCAACTCCTAAGTAGGCCCGTTTGCTTAAGAGCTGGCCCCCCCGGATACGAGCTTCGAGCGTAAAAGCGTTAGGTGACCAAACGATCCCCAATTTTCAGGGACGTTTTTCAAATTGTCCCCAAAATGTTAAAAACAGGAACGGGAGACAATTTTTAATTCATTGCAATTTTTTTTTGTTTTCTGGGTCCACCTTAGTCGGGGCTCTTCGCAATTAGTAACGGGCCTGCGCGTGTATTTTGATGAGCCATCCAAAGAGGCCTACGGATGCTCGAGTCTTCACGTATACATCAGGCATTTCTTAAGCTTCCCAGTGCTTTCAAACGTTATTTAATGTAGTTTTAAGTAGTAATTGTGTTACTAATTCAAGTACGAACTCATGATTAATTTGTTTGCTATGATACATATTGACATAAGAGAAATAGATGCATATAATTTGAAGGAAAAACAAAGTAGCGCTTACTCTCATGATTCACGATTGCTTATTTTAGTTTCACAAGTGGATATTTAATATACTTTAAAATAACTAAATACACAAGACATTTTTATAATGAATATTTCATGAACGTAGTCGTATTTCCTACGTTATTTTAAACAATTCAACATTAATCTTTAACAAATGATGTATTAAAGCGCATTTCAGTGTTTTCGGGATATCCTGTATATTGGAGAAAATTGATAAAATACGCTCTATAGCGCGATCCCTGAATTAATTATTCTTTAATAAAGATTATGTGATTAAGACTTACATCTGGTACAGTGCAGAAATACAGTAAATTATAAATTATTGATTTTTGCCCGTTTATACAGAAACTTCAAATGTAGTTAATATTTTGTACAAGCGTTCATTATGCTTGCTCAATTCCTAAGTTCGATTGCGAAAGCGACAAAAGAATAATATATACTACATGAAATGTCTTTATTAAAGAATAATTAATTCAGGGATCGCGCTATAGAGTGTATTTTATAAATATTCTCCAATATACAGGATATCCCGAAAACACTGAAATGCGCTTTAATACATCATTTGTTAAAGATTAATGTTGAATTGTTTAAAATAACGTAGGAAATACGACTACGTTCATGAAATATTCATTATAAAAATGTCTTGTGTATTTAGTTATTTTAAAGTATATTAAATATCCACTTGTGAAACTAAAATAAGCAATCGTGAATCATGAGAGTAAGCGATACTTTGTTTTTCCTTCAAATTATATGCATCTATTTTCTTTATGTCAATATGTATCATAGCAAACAAATTAGTCATGAGTTCGTACTTGAATTAGTAACAAAATTACTACATTAAATAACGTTTGAAAGCACTGGGAAGCTTAAGAAATGCCTGATGTATACGTGAAGACTCGAGCACCCGTAGGCCTCTTTCGATGGCTCATCAAAATACACGCGCAAGCCCGTTACTAATTGCGAAGGCCCCGACTAAGGTGACCAGAAAACAAAAAAAAAATGCAATAATTAAAAATTGTCTCCAGTTCCTGTTTTACATTTTGGGGACAATTTGAAAAACGTCCTGAAAATGGGGACGTTTGGTCACCTAACGCTTACGCTCGAAGCGTATCCGGGGCCATCTCTAAGCAACGGGCCTACTGTTAATTATTGCATTAATTATAAATGTCCCCAGTCTACAAAAATCTGGTCACCTTACCCGGGGCCATCGCTAATCAACGGGCCTGCTTATGAGTTGCCATCCCTAAAAATCAGTTTATCATTGAGGCCTGTTTTCCCCAGTCACAGTATTCTATTTTATTATTATAAATGTTATATTATCTTATTATTTTAAAACAACTTTTTTATACTTTTGTCGTACTAAAGAACTTTAGATTTAGGTAATCGTTTTGTGAATCTTGCGCCATTTTCTTTCATGAAAATTTATCCTAAAATTCGAACATTTTGCTCTGAATGTAAAGGTAAGTGAACGCTTATAATGTATTTAGAAATTCTAAAAATATGTATGTAAATCATGTTTAGTGAATAATTACTCATGTGTTATTTATAAATAAATTATTTTAATCAGAAATCGTATTACTTGAGTAGTTTTTGTTCTTGTAAATAAGCATGAGGTTGTGATACTAGTTAGACAATTTAATTTTGCCTGTTGAAAATGTTATTTATCAGTTATATATGCCTTGATTATGTGATTAAGACTTACATCTGGTACAGTGCAGAAATACAGTAAATTATAAATTATTGATTTTTGCCCGTTTATACAGAAACTTCAAATGTAGTTAATATTTTGTACAAGCGTTCATTATGCTTGCTCAATTCCTAAGTTCGATTGAGAAAGCGACAAAAGAATAATATATACTACATGAAATGTCTTTATTAAAGAATAATTAATTCGGGGATAGAGCTATAGAGCGTATTTTATCAATTTTCTCCAATATACAGGATATCCCGAAAACACTGAAATGCGCTTTAATACATCATTTGTTAAAGATTAATCTTGAATTGTTTAAAATAACGTAGGAAATACGACTACGTTCATGAAATATCCTAACTAATATTATAAATGCGAAAGTGAGTTTGTTTGTTTGTTTATGACGCTTTCACGCCTAAACCGCTGAATCGATTAGGATGCATTTCGGATTAGCTATAGATGGGACCCTGGAGTTGGTTATAGGCTACTTAGAATTTTAGATTTTTAATTACTTTTTTAATTATTAATTAAAAACCGTTTTTACGTTGCCATACTTGGCGAGTTTCGCCCGTATCATATTATTCATGTTTTGAGCTGACAAGAATGCTATTACTTCAATAAAGGAGCACCTGCATCTGAAAAACATTAAATAATACGGAAATTATGCCAGTTTTATGCCAAATAAATCTATCTCTAATAATAAAAATGAATATTCTCCAGACAAATCTACAGAAAGCAGAGCTTTGAAAATTTGAGCATGCCTGGACACATGAATTCGGTAAAGTGTACCTGAGGCTCGGAAATTTTAATTACTTTTCTAACTATTAATTAAAAACCGTTTTATCGCCCGCACAAAATGATTTATGCTTTTGAAATAAAGCAGAAATTCTATTTGCAAAATCACATGCATTTGAAAAACATAAATAAGTATGGAAATTATGTTGATTTTACGCCAAATTAAAAAGCATAAATAAAAAAAGTGTACTTACGTATTATGCCGGCGGTCCGCCAAGACGAGCGATTTTTGGCCGAGATAAATGCCGGGCACATGAAATTATTAATGGTTTTGAATACGATTGGCAACAGTTTGGCAACTCATTTGACGAAAAAACAGTTTGGCTGGAATGACCGCCGGGATAATAGGTAAGTACCAAGAAAAGTCCAGATGTGTTTAAGTTCGTAAATTTCCAAATCCTACAAATAATATAAATGTGTACGTTTATGTGTTTGGATGTTTTTGACTGAATCACACAAAAATGGTGGAAAAATTTGTAATGAAGACAGCTTATGCCCTGGATTAACATACAGGCAACCTTTCAAGCATATAGCATAAAAAATTCTTTTACAAAGACACTCAAAATAATGCTAATGCATTGCGCTCTATGGAAATTTTGTAGCAACTAAACCGATTTTAAAACTTTCTTCACTGATTGAAAGTCCTAGGCCTATATGGTCCTAGGCCTATATGGAGAATTCCTCTGTATGGAATTTTCTAAGGGATCCTAGCCCGTATTTTCGCGAGGTTTTTGAAAAAAACACGGAAAACTGCGAGCGGCTAGGCGCGACCGGTGTTTGAACCTGGCACCACCTCCCACCTTCCAAGTTTGAGAGCAGACCCTCTAGACACTGGAGGGACCCTGAGTGTTATAGGCTACCTTTTATGCATATATCACAAATAGTTCTTTTACAGGGATACTCATAAGAATTACATTACGCTCTATGTGTATCTCTATAAGTACTGAACCGATTCCAAAACTTTTTTCACTGATAGTAAGCTACACTGTTCTTGAGTATTATAGGCTAAAATTAATGCATGTAGCGCAAATAGTTCCTTTACAGGAACACTCAAAATAATTCTAATACATTACGCTCTATGGGTATCTCTGTGGAACCGATTCTAAAACTTTTTCGCTAATAGAAAGCTGCACTATTCCTGATTAACATAGGCTAAAATTCATGCATATGGCATAAATATTTCTTTTACAAGAACACTCAAAACAATTCGCAAATACTGTCGTAACTGTCTCTATTCGCCAAATGCCTGAAAAAAATCTAAATTTAGTAATTTTACATACTCTGTTATTTTAAATGAAGTATACTACCATTCATTATACTTCATTTCAAATAAGTAAAAAGCAAATAATATTTAAATACAGTTTCTTTAGTCGCAAACATATTTGTTATTCACACATGCTTCTGTGGCGGCCGCCGCGCCTGCGATCGGTGCGTTCCCGACCACCAATCTGATCCTTCAGCGGCCACCACATCGAACAAGCTTCCGCGCATCTCTTCGCGCATCCTGTGAGGAGCGCTAGCGGCTACTCCCATGATAGCAGAGCCAGGGAATCTGGCAACGCTGATGTGAGGTCCGGCTGTATAAAAGGAAGTGTGCTCACGCATGGTTCGCAGCAGTACTAGTATTATTATTATCGCGTTGCTGTTGTTGTTACCAGAACTCCATGGATGTAAATTGACCGTATCGTGCAGAGCTTGCATGCTCGACTTAAAGTCTGAATAAAATGTTGTTAAGTTTTTACTAGATGGTATTTTCATTCAACTGATGTTACACTCGACGTATTCTTAATTTTTATCTATAGTAAGGAGCTGACAGCACGCTCCTCCACACTTCGTTTCTCTCGGGACCTAATTCTACAGCCGACGCGGACGAAATTGCGGGTAGCCCTTAGTTCATTACAAAAATGTCTTTCTCATTTGTGTATTTAGTTATTTTAAAGTATATTAAATATCCACTTGTGAAACTAAAATAAGCAATCGTGAATCATAAGAGTAAGCGCTACTTTGTTTTTCCTTCAAATTATATGCATCTATTTTCTTTATGTAAATATGTATCATAGCAAACAAATTAGTCATGAGTTCGTACTTGAATTAGTAATAAAATTACTACTTAAAACTACATTAAATAACGTTTGAATGCACTGGGAAGCTTGAGAAATGCCTGATGTATACCTGAAGACTCTAGCATCCATAGGCCTGTTTGGATGGCTCATCAAAATACACGCGCAGGCCCGTTACTAATGGAGGATATCGCCTCCTTGGGTTCGAGGCTATAAAAGTCACGTGGCGGTGGAAAACAATAACTCTCTGGAACCTGTACATGACTGCAAAAAGATATCTCTCCAAAGATTTCCATTAAAAAGTGTTAACATATTAAAACTTATACTGAGACGAGGCTATTTCAGCCACGTGTCGCTGGAAAATATACACTTCAGCCAATCAGATTACAGGGCTACTCATCAACACAGCCGAAAGGTCACGTGTTGGTGGAAAAATGACGTCACACCGATAAACCTCATTGGAAGGCCCCGGCGTATCCAAGGAAGACTTGGGGACACTAGAAAATAGAGTATTTCGACGTGACGTATCTCTGACGTCATCTGAGTGCCAGCTTCGCGCATCGTTCTGCGCATGTTATTTCTTTACCTAAATGTATTATTTAGCAATCTCAGTAATCCGTATAAACTACGTGTAATCTGAGGAAGTTCATTGGGTTTTCGGATTACGAACGCAGCCCCACTGTGAAGAATGTAAACAAACTGCAGAATAGCAAGCAACAGGCGTTTGAATTCATAAATGTCAAAACGGATATTCAGGGGTATAAGACCATCCTCGAGATTGCAGTCAGAAACCTCAAGAACTATTCTCAATTCAAACAAACAAACAAACAAACAGTTTAGACAGCGATCCACGACTGTACACAAAAGAATGTACATTATTTATTTAGAAATATGGAAGAAATTTTAAAGCTGTCAGCAACTAATTAAACTCTAATTGCAAAATTAGATATTGTTTCTAGTTTAGGATTCTGATATTTTTTCATGATTTTTAAATATATGGATAATTTGTCTCCAATGTAATTTGAAGCTATGACTATGACTAGATAGGTTTATCCTTAGATTGACATGAATTTTAGTGCATGCTTTCTGTGGATAACCCTTTCTGGTGTGGTTTCTGTTATTAAATGTGCTAATTAGAATAAATCAATAAAAAACATGAAAGAATTGGTTTGTTAATTATTTTTTAAAAACATTTTGATTAAAAAGTCAATTTATACATTGTTTACAGAACTAGTTTTGTACCAGTGGTTGGTTTATTAAAATAATAATAATAAATAAATAAAACAGGAAGTTTCTTATGTTGAAACTGGCATGTGATGTGTTAATGTATGATTACTTATTGTTGCTTATGCTAAAAAAAAAATAATAATAATAAAACCACTGTAGAATCTACTTTTTCAAAATCACTAAACTTGGCTACCAGCCTTTTTATTCTTTTGCAGTATTCTGAATTAGGTATGGAGTGGAACTTAAATATCTTGAATAAATGTGTTTTTTCTATTAAACTGACACCCTCTTTTATTTCACCTTCTTATCTCAATTCTTTCTGTTGTTTCTTTGACTTCGTGAAATCAAGGTTATACTGTTATTGTTCTCGTGTCTATGGACAGATGATTAAATGGTTAAACTGTACTTCATTAAAATAAATCCTTATTCTTTTACCTAAAACTATTTCCACTCTGTTCTGCGTGGAGCTGATATTAGGATTAGAAATTATTCTGAAGATTTTTAGATTTTTTGATACTTACGTATTATCCCGGTGGTCATTTCCGACAAAGTATTTTTTCATCAAATGTGCTGGAAACTGTTGCCAATCGTATTCGAAACCATTAGTAATTTCATGTGATCGGCATTTATCTTGGCGAGAAATCGCTTGTCTTCTTTGAGTGCCGGGATAATATGCCAGTAGCAATTTTTCTATGAATACTGTTCTTACCTGCTGTTTAGATTCAAGAACCTAAATCATTTTATGCAAATATGATGCTTTTTTTTCCTTTCAATTTTTTTGTAAATAACTTCTAAAGTAATTTAAATTGGCTGACTGACATCTGATTTTTTTAATATCTATCGCTTGCATGTAGTCTGGTTCCTGTGTAAATTATGTGAAAACATATTTTCAAGTAACACTGTAATTTACGATGTTCAAAAAAAATTCTCTTACATACAATCATCACGGAAGAATATAACTGTAAAAATCTATATACTACTCCTTTTATTATGATTTTTTTTAATCAAATCATTGAACTAATAAATGATATATACACCACATGACTTCCTTGTACCTCTATTAAACCAGAAATATTTTCGGGGCACTTCATCTAAACTTATTTCATTTGAAAGAGACAAAATACTGCAATTCTAAAGTTTACCGCCAAGCTGAGTTCAATTTTAAAGATTTTTTTTACTTAATTGGGCAATATTTTGACAAAAGCCAATAAGCTTGCGATAGCGAGATTTCAGTCACAGCTGAAACAGTTATTCATCACAGATTTTTAATGAAATGAAGGTATCTATAGACCCTTAATATATTTTAAGTCTTTTGGGTGACCCTGTAAATAAATTACTCAGTCCACAGCAATCAAAAGCACAGTTAGATGTTACAATAGTTCTAAATACAAAATTTCAACATTCTACGGTTAAAAGTTTTAGAGTCATGCAAAATGCATAATTATTTTTGGTGTTAAATTAGCGATATTTTGGATGATAAACACGGTGGATGACAAATAGCGAGATTCTGTGCATGGACCAAACAATGAGCGACTACAGACATAATATATTGAAGACAGTGGCGTAGCCGGGGGGGGGAAATAAGGGATCACAACACACACACACACACCCTGAAATTTTTGCAATACAAAATGTATATTCTTCACTCCCTCACCACACACATGTATACATATATGTGAGTTACAATAGTAACCCCTCCCATGAAAAGTTTCTGGCTACGTCACTATTTGAAGATGTCTATAGACGTTAATGTATTGGAATTCTGGTAGTTGCATATTATCCTGGTAGACATTCGTGCCATATTATTTTTTTGGAAAATGTGCGGGCAAACTGTAGCCAATTGTATTCGGAACCATCATGATTTCATGCAACCTGGATTTATCAAAGCGAAAAATCACTCGTCTTGGCAGACTGCAAGGATACATGCACATACCAAAATTCTTTTGGGTGGTCCTGTAAATAAACTTTCCAGTAGATTGGAATAAAAAATCAAGGTGTACAACTAGATGTTACAACAATCTTATATATAAAATCTCAGCAATCTACGACTAATAGTTTTTGAGATATGCGAATGAAATATATACACCAAAAGTTGCCAAGTTTGGAGACTTTTGACGCAGTTTTTGAGGGAGGTGGCTGAACGTCACCGGACCATTATCCAAATATGGTAAGATGTTATTCTGCTTGAAATGAATGAATGTCTCTAAAACTGCCATTGACTGTAATTTGTTGGAATTTTTCTGAGTGCTCCTGTAGAACTGTAAATGATAAAGGTACCATTTTCGATGGCAAGATTCATTTTGTAATCCTTAACAACATATATCACTTTTGATTCATTTGAAATAACTTAATATCTCTAAATTACACTTTAATGAATTTCTGCTCTTAAAGCATAATGTATGGATGTAGATGTTACAGCAATCCTAAATATAAAATTTCAACATTGTACGACTCATAGTTTTTAAGATGTGAGTTACCTACATACACACGTACGTACAAGCGCTAGGAAACACTGATCAAAATGGTCTATACTTCGCTCGCACTTAAGCTGATAGCGTTGGGAAAGCTACAGCGGCCGATTTACAGCTCGTATATCGGCCGTAACGCATGTATCACTCCGAGAATTCTCTCTTACTTTCTCTGCGTACCACAGCTGGCTGTTACTCCATTACTTGGCGCAGAACAGCTCCCTTCCACTATAGGGGGCCTCCTCCGCTCTTGCGACCTTCTTTCTCCCCTACTCGCGGCAATTCGTTGGGCTGTCTTCGAAAGTTTTGTACGGTACCGCTAATAAGTGCACTATTAGCTGTACCGTACAAAACTTTCGAAGATTTAAAACTAATAAATTTAAACTTTAAATACGCCATTACTTACCTATTTTTACGATATTTGAATGTGCGGAAGATTATTTTAAAAGTATGTTGCTTCCACAAGTTTGGCATTCCTTGTCTATTCAGGTTTTTGTGCTATATTTTACGCTGAACGTAAATTTCGATAGAATAGCTAAATTTTCATCTAACTGAAGTTCTTCCATTGATGTTCCAGTTCACGTTAATTAACACGTTATTCTTCCCATAACATTTTACAAATCGGAAATCAGGTTCTTTGACATGCACAGACCATTAAGCCCAAGAAAATTACTTCTTATAAGCTATCAAAAACTGACGGCTAAAAGAAATTCAAAACTCAAAAGTACGCAAGAATGTACGTAAAAGGGAAACTTTCTTTTTCAAACAGTATGTATGTATGTATAGTATATGCGTGCAAAAACCTGCCTTAACTGAAGCCTTTATTAATCAAAATCTTGTTAGCGGAACTATTACTGAAATTGAACCCCTATTCAATAGAAAACTCTCTTTAGCGGTAAATTTTTTCAGTCTCTTTTGAAGCCATTTAAAACAGACTTTACTACTGTATATGCATGTGAGTAATATTTCATATTTAACAACACTATATTCTAAGCTTCACTGAAAAGGGGATCAACCAGGCACGTATCCAGAAAAACATTTCGGAGGGGGTACAAACGGTAAAAAAAAATTTCAGAATTTTTCACGAAAAGATTATGACATTATCATTTTCGTAAAGAAAATCAAAATTTTGTAAACCCCCACTACCCTTAAATACATCCTTGAGGCCAACACTGTGAGATAAGACAACATAAATTTAATGTTCCTGATCATCGCATATAGAAGGCGAAAGCCTTCTTTTGCGAATGCAATTCTCTGAATTCGAATACAATTCTCCGACAGCCAGAAAGCAAACCAACAGCAAGCAAATACATGGCTCCACAATTAAAATTAGTGATAAAGGAAAAGGTAATATACTGGCCCTAAAGCAAGCTCAATAATGTTTAAATAGCAAGAGGGCATGCAATGCCTCAGAATCAGATTGTTGTGTTGTGTGCAGTAAGGCAAACCTGCACGAGGGGTATTTGCCAAGGATGGGTAGTACCTTGGTCAGAGGACTTTCTAAGGGGTTCTTACGCGTATGCACGTTACATCTGGAGAAAACAGATCGTGCACATTCGCCACGTATACATAATAATCTTTTAGCGGGTTGGATTCGAATCCGACACCCTGCCAAATGAACTAAATGATTGCGCATGTTATATACGTTGGGTATGTATATCGAAAATGTAAAGAATGTAATGTGTTTTTCTGTCTATAATTTTAAAAGCCCCGTAGGGGGCTTTTATAGCCCCGAAAAGGACTCTTTGTAGCCCTGAAAAGGACTGTTTGTAGTCCTGAGAAGGACTGTTTGTAGTCCTGAGAAGGACTGTTATTCCTCTATACGTTCAACTCCGCTAAGGTTACCATCGTCATCAGTGTACAACTCAGTATCCTCAGATGAATCCGAAACGCTGAATTGGATTGTTTCAACTGTGTTTTCAGCCAGACCATCTAACTCCCACATTCTTTTTTCTTCTTTTTTCACGTGCTCAACGCAGTTAAACCAAGAAGCTTTTTCTATTCCTTCAGCAGTTAGCTTCATAATTTCGTCCATTTTAAATGTCCGATTCTCTGCTGAAACATGGCCTTTAACCTGACTCCACACAAGCTCAATTGGATTTAACTCGCAATGATATGGGGGCAAACGAAGTACTGTGTGTCCATGAAATTCAGCTATTTTGTCAATTTTGTAGCTTTCGTATAATTTTTTGTGATCCTTGACAATGCTAAGCAGTTCTGCCTTTAGCATGTCATCACTCCAGAGTATGTTTTTTTGTGTGAGCCATGCTTGTATATCTACTTTCTTGGTAGCACTTGATGGAATTTGCTCTACATGAATTGAATGATATGGAGCATTATCCATAACAATTATACTTCGGGGCTGGAGTTCAGGCAGAAGTTTTTTTTCAAACCATTCTTCATAATGGGAACCATTCATTTCATTATGATAGTCTCCAGAATTTTTCTTGGCTTTAAAAATTTCTACGGATCCTTTAACAAACCCGTCTTCATTTCCAGCCCCTATTATAATTAATCTCGCCCCTTTACCTGACGGTGCTTTTAGTCCAGTTGACAGACCATTTAAAAAGGCATGTCTCTTGGATTTCACACTTGAGTCTTGCCACACACGTTCCTTGGTGTACCCTGCATTTACCCACGTTTCATCTGTATAGTAAATTTTTCGGCCTTCGGAACGGTAACGTAGCATTGTTCTCAAATACTGATGACGCCATTGCAGTATATCATCACGTTCTATCAGCATCGAAGAACGGCTTCTCTTTTTATATTCAAATCCCAAATCTTTCATCAAGCTCCTGACGCATGTGATTCGGAGATTTGGAAGATCTTCATCTTCGTTTATAGCGGCCATTACTTTTTGGGCTGTGGGTATCTCATTTTTGAAAAAAAAAGAATGCACTTTTCTACGAATTGCAGTTTTTGTGAAATCATCATAAATTTGAAGCCTTCGTCGTGTAGCCACTTTTAAAGGCCGCTTTTTCCCGGGAGTAGATAGAGTCCCGCTCTTCCT
This sequence comes from Cheiracanthium punctorium, assembly GCA_038373885.1. NCBI lineage: Eukaryota > Metazoa > Arthropoda > Arachnida > Araneae > Cheiracanthiidae > Cheiracanthium > Cheiracanthium punctorium. The sequence continues at coordinate 128,060 of JAWZYV010014241.1, forward strand.
TATTTCTGTTTTCATTCGGTAAATACTAACCGACGAAACACCGGTTAATTCAGAACAGAGTTGAACAATTTCATTTTCTGATTTTGACTGATGTTGCTCTCTGAGTTTAGTGTACACATTTAAGACAATAACCTTAGCAGAGCTCCTTAAGGGTTTTCCAGCTTTATGAGGCTGGAAAGTGAAAGAAAACGAATTTGCAGAGGAAGCCATTACGAAAATACAAGGAAAACGACGACAATAAGAAATCACTGCTCAGCTCGGAGACAGGAGAAAAGATAAGAATGTGGGATTGCGCGGGGGTGGTGGGAGCATTTTGGAGGAACGGGGGTTACCAGGTCATTGTGAAAACCAGCGGTCAAGACTGAATTTTCCGCCAAGAGTGTGAAAGTTCTAATTGGTGGAATGCGTTGAATGGGGATGTACGAGCGGTTTATTGTTAACTCCTGAAAATTGCAAATTTTTCTATACTAACTGCTCATACAAGCAGTAGCTTGTAAAACTGAGAATCATTTGAAGGATTTTAGACAAAAAAATTGAAAACTAATGTTTTAAAATCCGCAAAAATGTGCGAACTATATATTTTTGCGGATTCACACTTCATTCTACCTTTGGTAATGCTATCAGGATAAGTGCGAGCGAAGTATAGCTGTCAGTCAAAATGCTTGTACATGAATTTATATGAACATACATGTATGTGTACAATGAGATGTCAAGCAAAAACTCAGTAAATTTAGAGGTAGTCAAAATCTGGATACCGAATTCTTTTTGCGATCACATAATTTCTTTGTACGTCATACAAGGAAGTAAAAATATTAGTGTTTATAAATTGTATAGACACACACACACGTACAGTGCCCCTAGAAAGTGATAACATGCTTTAATTCTTTATCTATTAAAGATAATTAGGCAGCGTGAATTGAATAAATGTTTAAAATAAGGTTTTAAAAAAAAGACTATGTTAAGAGAAAATTCCTCTTGTTAATTTTCACAGAGTTACACTTTTTAAAATTTCTTAGAACTACCTTACAAAAAAATTCCTAGAAAATAAAATGTACCCCATGCACAAATGAGGTGATTTACAAAATTTCAGCCTTTCATCATATAACGTCTTAAGGGATATCTATAAACAAAGGTGACTGGGGTCTATATTTGAATGTAAAATATTCTTTCATAATATCTGTATGACCCTTAAAATGTGATTGTGATTTTTTTTCTTTCAAGAGCTACTGAAAATTAGTTTAAGTCAGTACTCATTATCTTCATACCTTTGACACTTTTCAGGATATAATTATCAAATTTTGTTCATCACCTCATCAGAATATGGCACACATTTTACCGATTGGGGATATTTTTGTATGCGGGTTATATACAAAAAGTGTAACTTTTTGGAAATTAATGAAAGAAATTTTTCAATGAGAAAACATTTAATTGCTCCAGGGCTAGCGGCAATTTCTAACAAAAAAAGGTGCCGGAGCCTTAATATTCTTATGTTAATACTCAGTAGCGAACTGCAAACCCTTGCAATATGGGGTTGGTAGCACATTTAATTAAAATAACGATAATTTAAAGATTTTCCCATATAATAATTATTTCAAAGAACAGTGATATAAAATTAAATAGTCAGAAATTAGCAGGAAGAAATATAAACATTATACAGAAAACACCCAAATTCTGGTGGTCTCAGGACTCTCAAATCTGGTCGAGGTGAAGCGAATATGATTTGTCGTGTCTGCTAAAATCAGTTTGTGCTTGAAAAGGGGAAAATTTATGAATTAATGTATACTAGTGTTGGGCTTCGGAGCAAAGTATTCATGAGCTTTGCTGGGTTTTGCCTAATATGTAAAAATTCACCCAGAAAAAAGAAATACAGGGTCAGAGTTCCAGCTTTTAATTTCTGTTCTGATTCTAACTTGAAACAAAATTCAAAAATGTAATTCTAGAATTGTTTAGTACAGTTTTATGAGCTAACATTGCGAAACATGTTTTCCATCTTATAATAAAAAGGCAGAAGCTTTATGGAATTATAAATTTACATTTTGCACTCATGTTTACTGTCAATTTAAATAATTATGCAACTAAGTAAAGATTACATTAATTGGTCTACGTCTTTAATTTAGTTGATTTATTGGATTATTTTTTTAATTCATATTCATACGTATTAGATTAATTACATATACAAATATGTTATGCGATGCATATGTTACACTTTTTTATTAATGGGATAACTGGTCTTATTTTACAGGCATTTACATATTTAAAAGAACACTATGATAAATAATAACAAGCAGTACATTAATTTTTTATAAAAGAAAACAAATACAATCTGAATATATCGTAATAGAAATTTAAATAAACACTTCTTTAATATAAATATTAATGGAATTTGATGTTTTCTAGGGCATACAGAATATCCGATGAATTATAATTCAAAAACAAAACTTTATTCTTGCATAAATCTCACAACGTAAGAAAATTTCGCATGCACAACAATGATATTTGTAAACAAACAGTAATTTGAATGATCTGCCGAATCTTAAAACAAACGTTGTGTTTATTCCTGTACATAATGTTGTCTTTCCGAACGCAGTAACAGCGGAAACCTGGGAGCCACCTGGGACACAAAAGTCAAAGGTCTGATTAACAAATTCCCTCCATTACAATCATCCAAAAAATTAAATTTAATACTTTTTTTGAATGTTGAAAATCGGCTTTTTCCCATTGAAATACATTACGAGAACCCCAAGCTGTCACGCAAGACGGCGACCGATCGCAGAGAGGAGGGGTCCGTCGAAATGCTCTATATTTTTGGGACTTATACACAATGACAACAAACGTTTTCAGAGATCGAATTTCATTGTTTCTTTGAGTAGAAGGCGCTTTTAATTGTTTTATATTTTTTATTTCTTGGGATTTTTCTGAAAGAAATAAACTAAACAGGAACTTTCAGTGAAAAAATACAATTCTTTAAATTTGGGGACTTTTCGCGTCCCCAAAAAGTCAAAGTGTTTTTGGGGACAAAATGAAAAAAAGATCTACATTTGGGGACTGTCTTGGAATTTGGAGGACGTATGGTAAGGCGGGGCCTTCGCAATTAGTAACGGGCCTGCGCGTGTATTTTGATGAGCCATCCAAAGAGGCCTACGGATGCTCGAGTCTTCACGTATACATCAGGCATTTCTTAAGCTTCCCAGTGCTTTCAAACGTTATTTAATGTAGTTTTAAGTAGTAATTGTGTTACTAATTCAACTACGGACTCATGATTAATTTGTTTGCTATGATACATATTTACATAAAGAAAATAGATGCATATAATTTGAAGGAAAAACAAAATAGCGCTTACTCTCACGATTCACGATTGCTTATTTTAGTTTCACAAGTGGATATTTAATATACTTTAAAATAACTAAATACACAAATGAGAAAGACATTTTTATAATGAATATTTCATGAACGTAGTCGTATCTCCTACGTTATTTTAAACAATTCAAGATTAATCTTTAACAAATGATGTATTAAAGTTCATTTCAGTGTTTTCGGGATATCCTGTATATTGGAGAAAATTGATAAAATACGCTCTATAGTGCGATCCCTGAATTATAATTATTCTTTAATAAAGACATTTCATATAGTATATTTTATTCTTTTGTCGCTTTCTCAATCGAACTTTGGAATTGAGCAAGCATAATGAACGCTTGTACAAAATATTAACTACATTTGAAGTTTCTGTATAAACGGGCAAAAATCAATAATTTATAATTTACTGTATTTCTGCACTGTACCAGATGTAAGTCTTAATCACATATCAAGGCATATATAACTGATAAATAACATTTTCAACTGGCAAAATTAAATTGTCTAAATAGTATCACAACGTCATGCTTATTTACAAGAATAAAAACTACTCAAGTAATACGATTTCTGATTAAAATAATTTATTTATAAATAACACATGAGTAATTATTCACTAAACATGATTTACATACATATTTTTAGAATTTCTAAATACATTATAAGCGTTCACTTACCTTTACATTCAGAGCAAAATGTTCGAATTTTAGGATAAATTTTCATGAAAGAAAATGGCGCAAGATTCACAAAACGATTACCTAAATCTAAAGTTCTTTAGTACGACAAAAGTATAAAAAAGTTGTTTTAAAATAATAAGATAATATAACATTTATAATAATAAAATAGAATACTGTGACTGGGGAAAACAGGCCTCAATGATAAACTGATTTTTAGGGATGGCAACTCATAAGCAGGCCCGTTGATTAGCGATGGCCCCGGGTAAGGTGACCAGATTTTTGTAGTCAGAATCGGGGACATGTCCCCGATTCTGACAACAAGACTGGGGACATTTATAATTAATGCAATAATTAACAGTAATTTAATTGAAAAACAATGCAATAATTAAAAAATGTCCCCAGTTCCATTTTTAAATCCTGGGGACAATGGGCCCGTTTACATGTTCAAAAATACGGAGTAAATCCCGGGACTTACACTGCTTTCTACCCGCTTCCCCTACTTAGGGGAAAAAATGCGGGGTAGAAAGATTCCTGGTCGAAAGGAGGGTTAATGCAAAGTCAACCCCGCTTTCCCATGATGCATTGCGAGTTTTTCCCTGCACTCCGCTTTAACCCGGGATTTTCCATTTTCACATGTAAACGGGCCTAATTTGAAAAACGTCCTGAAAATGGGGACTGTCCCCGGAAAATGGGGACGTTTGGGCTACTATGCAGATAGATTTAGTAGCTACTAAACCCATTGTTCAGTTAGTAAGTTAGTAAGTGGGCGGAGATACTAAATGTTCGTAAATCGCGATTCAGATACGTTTAGTACTAAATCACGTGACCAACACCAAGGGAAGTCAGGGAAAATGTAGGGATAAGTTAACAGGGAAGCTAGTAGACCAATCAGAGCGCTTGTTCCAGGCGTGGGTTTATTTAGACGGTGATTTAGCAGCTTGTTTGGTCACTTTATTGTAGCAGCTTGTTTTGGTCACGTGTTTAGTATCTCCGCCTCCAAATTCTATCTGAATCCACTTTACTAAATTTAGTAACTAAACAATAGGGTTAGTAGCTACTAAATCTATCTGAATAAGGGCGTTGGTCACCTTAATAATTGTCCTACTTCATCCGGGGCCTTCGCAATTAGTAACGGGCCTGCGCGTGTATTTTGATGAGCCATTGAAAGAGGCCTACGGATGCTCGAGTCTTCACGTATACATCAGGCATTTCTTAAGCTTCCCAGTGCTTTCAAACGTTATTTAATATAGTTTTAAGTAGTAATTGTGTTACTAATTCAAGTACGAACTCATGATTAATTTGTTTGCTATGATACATATTGACATAAAGGAAATAGATGCATATAATTTGAAGGAAAAACAAAGTATCGCTTACTCTCATGATTCACGATTGCTTATTTTAGTTTCACAAGTGGATATTTTAACCCTCCAAG